>SMSQ01022895.1:0-16082 GCA_019453375.1 Ctenoplectra terminalis | reverse complement strand
AATTACGAATGGGTCACTTTGACCACTTTGGTAGTTCTAGTGTTAATATTTTCAAAAACGTGAATTTTAAAAAGCCTCTGTTCTGAGATTTACATTTTTTTGAGTCGTGTCATTATCAACGCCAAGCAACGATATAATTGTTAAATTAATGAAAAGTCTACTTATTATTAATTGTCTACCTATTATTAATTAATTCAGAAAAGTGGATTACTTTAGGAACAAGTTTTTAAATGAGCATTAATTGTACTGCATCTAATACTACGTTTTTTAAAATATCAAATATAGTGTCTTAATATTGTAACTAGAAATTCAAATAAGTATTTTTACAAAAACTTAATGCCTCAAGAAAACGTCTTAGTTTCTCCGCTAATTAACCAAACGATCCAAATAACGTAATTAATATCCTGTAACGTTAAACTGTGATGAAACACTCTCGCGGAAAAAGCTCGTGACTCGCATAATAACAAGCTCTTCCACGACATGCTGCATATGCAAATGCAGTGCAAGTGAACACACCGCTACCCACGCGTGCTTTCAAATCAACATAGCTGGGATGACAACGTAATTCAGCGCGCATAATTCTCGTTCCAGCAGACATTCTGCACTTTAACAGGATCTCGAAACGTAATGTAATATGATTGCAAAATATGCCCAATTTTTTTTTACCAAATATCGTGTGAAATTCAAAATTAACAGTCAGATACGTGAAATAATTATTCTGTTGTATTATTGTTCGTAACATATTACGATGTCTCAAAATTTATCGAGGAACTTTGATCATGTTTCACTCTCGTAAATCGTTCATTGATATACGGTTAAGTTCGGGATAGTTCGACCACCTTTTGGAAAGGAGCCATTGCTTTGTTGGACCTTTTTATATTTTTGTTGTTTTGGGCAAGTTAAAGCAGCGCATGAGTAATTTAGAATATATATAAATTATACATCACGACATATTTAAATATTTAATTGTTTCTTTAATCAAGAAATACTAACATTGCAAATGGACGGTCTGCTCGTGTTCGAGTTAGAGCGTTCATCCATTAAAAATATGAAAAATTGTGGCTTATACAAATTATAATACAAGAAAAAATTAATTGATACGTTGCTTTTTCTTAAATATTCCACATAAATCACAAATGTTTCCATGCTTAGAGCATCCATCGTGAAACAACGTGCACACCTTGCACATTTAACCCAATCCTCGTTTGCAAAATAGTTCTCCTTTAGTTTTACTTTCTAGTATGCACAAAACTTTAAATATAATTTGTAATGTATACATGGTTCTGAGACAATTGTCAGTATGAGAATAATAATGAGCCGATTAATATCCCGGGCTTACCCTAATTAATACAGTCACGAAAGTCTACACACACTATGCACCGTCAAATTTTGTATATCCGATTTATTAAATTTTTATTACAGTAGATCTCCCGTATTTGAATACACATTTCGAATACCTTAATATCCGAATGTTCTCTTTATTAACAAAATACGCCTAGTATAAAAAATTACAGAAATAAAACACTCATTAACACTAGAACTACCGGCGATTAAAGTAGACTTATTTGTACCAAAGAAATAAAAATGATAGGTATTTGGAAAAGTATCTATAATAAGGGTAACAATTCTTTGTATATATTTTTTACAAAAAGTCATAGAAAATCCCCCAAAATATATCATTGTAAATGTATAAAATTTTTATAAGATATTACGAACCAGTCATTTTGATTTGTTCGGTAGTTCTAGTGTTAATAGATATGTATGATGTCGGCATCATTTCCAAAAATTAAATTAACACGCCTAGTGTACGATGAGGCTGAGGAACACTAGGAATTTTTAAAAGTCAAAATGTAATATCTTTGAAAGTATCGCGGACCGCATGCGGTTGTCCGAACAAAATATAGTTTTAGTCTTACGGACAGTGTATAATTTACTTTGTTCAATTGAAACTCATTCTGAAAAAAATTTAACGAATGAAGCTTATTAAAAAAATGATTTTTTTGTTATTCGAACATTTCTTTATCCGATCACTTGTCTCCTGATTAATTCTAAATATTGTACAATAAATTGTACAATACCCCAATTATCGGACTTAAATCCGATTGAATACATTTGAATTAAATTAAGCAATCAAATAGAATTTTAAATTCTTAAAAATGTATTTAAAACCAGCCTGATTCCAAATTACACCAGATATTGTTACATAATCTCTAATTTTATATCTCAAAAAAATGATTGGCTGTTATTGATGTTAACGTGGAACCTACAAAATATTAATATAATATTAAGTCTAATTTTTTTATAATTTTATCTTCATGAGTTTACTTTTGTGACATATTTTGTATTTTTTTAAGATTCCTTTAATTAATAAATTTAACAAGTAGTGTTTTTTTTTTAAACATACGTCTAAATTTAGTCAATACACATTTTTATAAAAAAAAAAAAAAAATTTACTAAAGCTACCATCTTTGTTATAACGTTTCAAATTTATATTCCACACAAATAATTATTATATTAATATAAACTTAGAATATTTAAAATTACAGTATGTGTAGACTTTTGTAAATAACTGTACGTCGTTTTAAAGGTGTTTTAAAATATTTTTACAGTACCAACTGGTCGCCAATAACGACACAAATTCGATTGATGCAGCTAATAACGTTTATGATGCAATTAATATGTGATAGAAAAATATGTTTCATTTATTCGTGCTTTTAGTATCCGTTTCATATCCATAAACTGAAGTTTCAAAATACTCATTATTTTACGAGACGATCCAGTGTCACAGATAACATTCCAATAATTTTTAGATGAAATCAGAAAATTTCCGATATTTAACAGTCAATTAATTGATTTCAATTTTAAACGTTATATTTCATGCGTCCATTTCTCATCGACATAATATCTCGAGGATATTGATTTTTCCGGCTAGAAGAGCTGGTGTTCGTTTAAATTTTCAGTGTATCAGCCTCCGGTGAGGACATTTATTTTCTCCTTCTCTTTGATGC
Source organism: Ctenoplectra terminalis (assembly GCA_019453375.1). NCBI lineage: Eukaryota > Metazoa > Arthropoda > Insecta > Hymenoptera > Apidae > Ctenoplectra > Ctenoplectra terminalis. Next base: position 13,074 of record SMSQ01022895.1, on the reverse strand, counting down.
CTGTTCGTGATACCTTGCTGATATCAAATGCTAGCTGAGACATTTCCAATAAAATAATTCTATGTGCTTCTCGACGCGTCTGCCAGTTGGAACGATCCGGTACAATTTATTTATGAAACGCTTCAACGTGAAATGTTCAGTGAAATTTAGACATTAACATGGTACTTGGATATCATATTTTCCATTTGATTCGCGCGTTTCTGGATCGTTATTTCCAACGATTTGTGAGATAACATTGTAAATTATTTTAACCCTTATTTCACTAACCATAATTGTCAACGTTGTTCTCTATAGTCTACTTTACTACCCAATTTTAGTAATTGTTTGATAAAAAAATTCGAATATCAAGTAACACTGATCTTGATATTAGAATCTTTTATTGCGAAGATAAAATATAAAAGAAATTATAAAAGTACCAGCAAAACGATCAAGGCGACTAATTCGTAATTCGCAAATAACAGCGGTTGTATTAGATCAGCGGTAGTTAACATTTTTTATACCTATAGCCCACTTTTGTATTTCTGTTAGTAAAATTTTTGTAACCATACACCGGTTATACAGTAATAGTTCAATTAATTAAAATAATTTATAAAGTAGGGAAGTAACTCCCATTTCCGGCTCCTTCACTGTGTTTAGAACACCCTGTATATTAGTTTATCATCCGCGAAGGGTTATTAATAATCTTTTTTTTGGTAATGATATTCCTCTTTTGATATTAGAAAAATGGTATTAGAGAAACATTTTTGTAACTATTGGTTTGGTGCATTATATGTAGTCGTTCTTCGTTTCCAATCATATTCCCTTAGAAATAAACAAAGAATTTCATGGGAATTATTTTAATTGAATAACAGGTCGGCGTTCGGTACACCGATATCTACGGGAAGACCAGCAACGGTCGAAGATACGTCGGCGTCGTTACCTCTCAGCGGGATGCAGGAGGAATTGCACACGATTCTTAAGGAGTTGCGGTTCATTACGGATCGCATGAAAAAGGCGGATGAAAGCGACGAGATCATCAGTGATTGGAAATTCGCCGCCATGGTGGTGGACAGGTTCAGTATATTTTGTTGATAATATTTAATTCTTGTCGATGCAAAAATATAAATTGATATAAAGTTTGATAGTACTTTTCTCATATAAATAAGTAATAATATGGGGAAAATTATTTTTAGCTTGTAAGGAAGAAGTTAGTAAATTTAAAAAATTAAATTTTTAAATATAATTTTTAATTTTTTAAATTATTAAATTTAATTTTGTTGATAATATTAAGTTCTTATCAGTGTAAAAGTATAAATCGAAATAAAGTTTGATAGTACTTTTCTCATACAAATAAGTAATAATAGTGGAAAAAATACTTTTAGCTTGTAAGGAAGAAATTATTCAATTTTAAAAATTAAATTTTAAAAATGATTAAATTTAATTTTGTTGATAATACTAAGGTTCTTGTCGGTGCAAAAGTATAATTCGAAATAAAGTTTGATAGTACTTTTCTCGTATAAATAAGTAATAATATGAGAAAAATTACTTTTAGCTTGTAAGCAAAAAGTTATTAAAAGAATCCCATTTTTGATTGCGGTAAAATAAACTTGATTGCGGCTAAATATTTGCTGTAATATCTTATTTTTACTCCGTTTACGATAATTGAAATTTTTCCCGTTTAACCAATTATATTTTTGCAATTTTTATTCAAATATCAATTATTGAACATTTTACTTGTAATTTTAATCTAGCTTCGGCATATGTATGCTTCGAACGAATTATTTTAATTCAACAATGATCGTTATTTTTATTTTACATCTTTTTTTAAACTTCACTAATATATCGATTCTGTTTTTGTTAATTACAGGCTTTGCTTGATCCTCTTCACGTTGTTCACGGTCATAGCCACGATAGTGATATTGTGGAGTGCGCCACACATAATCGTCCAATAAATAGACTGCCCCGGTCAAGTCACCGAAAAAATGCACAAAAAATGCCAAAGGTAGTACCGTTTTTAAATTTTTATATTTGAAATACCATACTTTTTCCCTCATAATTGAGTAAAAAATATTTTCTTTTTTTTCGTTTATGGGACGATAATTACATTTGCGATGTAAATGGGAATACTAGTGTCCTTCTTAAATTTTTCTATTTAAAAAACCACACTTTTTTCTCATAATTGAGGAAAAAAATTTTTCTTTTCATTTATGAAATGATAATTACATTTACGATGTAAATGGAAATACTAGTTTCCTTTTTAAATTTTTATATTTAAAAAACCATACTGTTTTCTCATAATTGAGGTAAAAAAATTTGTTTTTTCTTTTCGTTTATGAAGTGATAATTACATTTACAATGTAAATGGGAATACTAGCGTCCTTAAATTTTTATATTTAAAAAACCACACTGTTTTCTCATAATTGAGGAAAACATTTTTTTTTCTTTTCGTTTATGAAATGATAATTACATTTACAATGTAAATGGGAATACTAGTGTCCTTTTTAAATTTTTATAATATTTTAAATACCATGCTTTTTCCTCATAATTGCACAAAAAAATTTTGTTTTCATTTATGGAACGACAATTACGTTTACGATGTAAATGGGAATACCAGTGTCCATTAATTTGTATGGAACAATAATTTCTGTAGGTGTGTACACGTGTCGTATTCGAGTAGCGTGTAACGTCACTCTTCACGCGGCACGAGAGACACGTAGTAAACGAAATTTAATACAGCATGGAAATATTTCGTTTTACATAGTAAGCTTAGTTCGTAGATTGTCACGATAATTTCATCCGCGCGGTACATAATTTTCCCCGAATAACAGACAGTGGTTGTGAAAATGGTCGACCGACCGAAATTGAATTTTCAAACATCTGCGAATTTCGTGTGAATGTCAATAGTTCAAAAATTAGTTCGAAAAAGGTATATTAATATTTTTCCTTTCTTTGCTTAGTACAAATTAACGTACATACTATTTTAATCCTTTGCACTCGTGAACTTTTTTAAGTTTCAAAGGACTACTGTGAAAATTTAGCGTTCTTTCGGAAAGAGAAACAGAAAATTATAAATGTTTACGATTTTTTTATTTATTTGGTTAATTTAGTTTATTTTAAAACAAAAGAAGTGTTTGAATTGACGAAAATACAATATTTAATTTGAAACTTAATTTCTGAAGAAAACTATGCATGTACGCGAAATCGAGTACAACACTTTTAATATTTTGCAAAGGAATGTTTATTAACACTAGAACTACCGGTGGTTAAAGTAGACTTATTTGTATCAAAGAAATCAAAACGATAGGTATTTGAAAAAGTACCTATAATAAGGGTAACAATTCTTTGTACATGTTTTTTACAAAAAGTCATAGAAAATCCCCAAAAACTATGGTTGTAAATTTATAAAATTTTTATAACAAATTACCAGTCATTTTGATCAGTCCTCTTTTGTACGAACATTTTTCTAAGCGTTAAATAAGAACTGTGCTTAATAAAACAATGTTTCTTCTAACAAGTGTTGCTTAGAGTTTTAATATTAACCCTCTATGGGACCGTGTGACTTAAAAGTTACCAACTGATGTATCTATATTTTAAAAAATTAATTTTCTTTAGTTATCACTGCACTATTAAATTTAATTACCGTATTACTATAGCGACACCACGATCCATCTACGGTAATTATTAGTTAAAACATTTTAAAATCAAAGTGAAAAACTGTAATGAATCGTAATTTTTTCTTCGGTAATTAAACAAAATTCGGGCTATAGAGGGTCAAAAGACTTCTATATAAAATTCTATTAATTATATATGTATATATAATTCTATTAATTATATAAGTATATATTGGGTTGTCCGGAAAGTTCGTACCCATTTTCGGTAGGTGCCATTAGAACAGGTCTCAATATGTCGGAATGATTGAAAACAAATGACACGCGTATATATTCTAAGGAGCGATACTTCAGGTATCTTTAGATAAAAGTTTGTACAACTACCGACGATTAAAATAGACTTATTTGTAGGAAAGAAATCGAAATGATAAGTATTTGAAAAAATACTTATATTAGGGGTAATAATTCTTTGTGCATATTTTGTTTAAAAAATGATACCAAATCTCTAAAAATGTGCTACTATAAATTTATAAAATTTCTATGACAAATTACGAATCAGTCATTTTGATTGACACGGTAGTTCTAGTGTTAAATATGGAAAAGTTTTTCGCCGAAAAATTTAAGAAGTTCTGGAAGGATGGGATATTCGTGTTACGTGAGAGATGGAGAAAGGTTATAAAATGGAACATATATAATTTAATAAATGTATAAGGAAATTTAAATGTGTTGTGTTTGAATTTTCTTTAAAAATCGGCACGAACTTTCCGGACAACCCAATATAATTATACAGTAAAACCTGTTTTTGTGCGGTGGATAGGGACCGCATAAAAGAAATCGTACAAAAAAATATTCGAAAATTTTATAAATTTTTACTTATAATAAACAACTTTGTACGATATTCTACCTAAAAATTTTTTTACGCGGTGTGAATTAATTGCGGTTTATGAAATAGATGAGAGAATGCTTTCGAATAAATTAAATAATTAAATTAAACCTAAAGAAATTGTAAAAATATTTAATGCTTCATTGTACATATACATGGTGAAGTTTTCAAATTATACATTAAATAGTTTGCTGCTACTCGTCGTAATCCAAAACGCGCATCTTCTTGCGATGAATCGGTTGAAAATCGCTTTCGTCGCTTGAAGATAGGATTTCAATTGATTTGTTTTTCGGTACCATAAAGTCAGTGATTAGTTTTTGTGACGACGGTCGACCGGTCAATTGCTTGAAAACGTCACGATAGTGAGACACGCATGATCTCAGCTCTTTTGGGAATTTTAAGCGTCTTTCCGCATTGGTATCTATTTTAAGAAAATGCGTTTCCAATTTTTTCGAAATCTGGATCCCTGCATATATTTTATCCGCTGTATAGATTTGTAATGTATATGTACATTGATAGGAAACATTAAACTGGTGCTAACGCCGCTAAGATTCATATACCGCGTAAAAATAAATCGCACGAAAAAAATTGCACAAAAACAAAATCGCATAAAAAAGGACCTCACAAAAACAGGTTTTACTGTATTAATTATATAACAATATACTAGGTCATCAGATGGATGCCGGATATATCCGGCGCTCGTACCGAAAGGGTTAACAGAAAGTACCACATTACCAAATTCAAACTATCGAAAATCTCCGCATAAACTGATTGTTCCAAACGAAACCAGAAACAGTCTCTGCTCTAACCTGCGTCACAATCCAACGTTCGCACAACTTGCAACCGGTTGATTCAATCTCACCCTTGCTTCTCTCTGTTTCGCAGAAACGACGACACGTGGGTTTCAAGGAGGCTGCCACGGAGGAGCGACCAAGTAACGAAAGCACGAAACGGACTCGTTGCTTCGCATTTCCTTTCTTCTCGCCCTCGTTCCCTTGCTCTGTCTCTGTTCTCCGGTTTTCTTCTCCACGGAAGAAAACTCTGGAACGGAGAAATTGCGCACAAGAAACGTGTGTGCAACGTGCTTCCAGTTTCGACGAAGTTTCGACGAAGAAGAGGAGGAAAGGAGGACAAGCGAAAGAAAGAGGGATGGTAGGAAGAGGCGAAAAGGAAGGAGACGAGAAGAGGACTCGCCGGAGAGAGAGGTCGTCGTTCGTTCGGTTCTCGCTGACCGACCAAAATTTTCGAACCGTTCGATCGTTTCGAATCGTTGTTACGCGAGAAGTGTTCCTCGAAATGGAAGAACCGAACCGGAAGTACGGGAGGACTGGGCAGGAAAGATTCAAAGGGACAGGCGTTATAGACACGTTGCGGACAGAGGAGGGCAAAGAAGGCGCCTCGATACATTATACACTATTGACAATACACGGCCACGTTGTGCGTTCACTTTCTTCGGCTAACCCTTTCTCCGTTTAACCTAATCGACCGCCGACCGCTGTCGCTTTCTCTTTCTCTCTCTCTCTCTCTCTCTCTCTCTCTCTTTATCCGGATAGACGATCGACGCTCGGTGTTCGTGCGGCGATCCCATAATTTTTAATTATGTAACGCGCGCCCTTGTCTTTCCAGCGAGGATATATCAATTCGTTCGAGGCAATTGTAGGAGAATTCGTAAAGCGGTGCTGTACACATTCCTCGAGAGAGCGTTGCCGCGGCCTTTCAGTAACAATAGTAACAGACACGAAACGAGAGAAAGAAGAAGGACAACAATAATAATAATAGTAATATTAATAATAACAATAATGATAATGATAATGGTAATGATAACGATAATAATCGTAACGATTAATGATAAATAATATTAATAATAAATAATGAATAACGATAATTGAGTAAAACTAACAATAACATTATTGTTAATAATATACTATACATATGTTAATAACAAATGAATAATAATGATAATTAATAATCGCTTTGTGTGCGGGGCGTTACGATCGAATCGTGAACATTATCGCGCCACTAAGGGTCTCTCGTGGAACTGATACGGTCTTTAAATAACTGCCAAATAAAAACCAATGAAAAAAAAAAGAAAAAAAAAACTCGAGACAGGGGTGTCCAACCTTTTCACAGGTAGAAACGCAAGGCGCAGTTCGCGTAGGATTCAATGAACGATAAGAGTACAATGTGTATAGCTACTGCACGATCGACGAGTGAAAAAAAAAAAGAAACAAACTACGAAAACACGAAAATTAGGGGAAGTCTTATCGATGGTATCGCGTTTAATATTTTCCTTGATTAATTGGATCATGTTCGAACGGTGAAAAGAGGATCGAAAATCTGCCTTTTAAGATAACATAATCGAAAAATAACAACAATCGAATAGAATAAAATTGGGTGGGAGGTTGAAGAGAAAGCGATGTATAGTAGACAAAACTGCCAAGTTGGACAACCCCTGCTTTCCGTACAGACACGAATCTGAGTTCTTGGACGATCTCTTCGATATGTCCGCGACAAAGGATTTCGTATCGAGCTGCGAACAAGATGAGAGCTACGCTGTGACTAATCACGCGATTACCCTGCTTGCAACTTGCGTTCTCCGACCACACGGAAGTTCTCAATGACTGTGCTCTGACCAAGCAAAAGCTGTCCCTTGGGATATGTTCTCGTTTGAGTCGTTCGCTTAAGTCGTTACACTTTTGACGACTACTGTAGCTATGGGGGAACATTGATGGTTTGTCATAATATTTTAGTTATTTTACTACAAGCATAAAAATGCATCAAACTTTCACGCTTTCCATTTTTTAATATATCTTAATTATCTGCTTATATTAGACCGGTCAAGGGAAAACTTTGAGACATCGTCAAAAATTAACGATAATAATTTTATTAACCTGTATTTGTTTTTTCTTTTTTCTTTCAATTTTTCTACTTATTTTTATTTGGTTTTTTTTTTTATCGAGTAAAACTAAAAGTATTTGAATTATAAATTTGTTTAAAAAACAGAGAAATGTAAGCTAAGTACAATAGGTTTGAAAAACTTGAATTAGGAACAGTGGTATAAATAAATTATAGGACTGTTAATGTAATCTCGGCATTTGCGTATTTGACCACGGAATACCAATGTTCCCTCAGTTTACGGTACGTTTCATTAATTATTTTGTTCGCTAATTCGTAGTACGTTAGCTAATGATATCTAATTATTATCGTATTACAAACATACAAAAACACTTCCAATATATTTAATAATCGCGTTATGATATTGAAAAAGACGAAAGAATTGAAAAATTTTTAGTTGGATTATATTTGGTTATTACATACAGTAATTGTCGTAGCATTATCAGTTCTTAAAACAAAGAAATTAGCTGTTGTTGGGAAAAATAATTGTTTTAATAATTTCTTTTCTCTTTTAAATATTCAGTCACTATTTACATATATATAATTATAAATAATTAATGCTTAGAGGATTAACTAAATGTAGAGATGATTTAATTCGTAGATCAATTTAAATGACTTAATTTTTCTTAATTGCTTATCGATACGTTCATACCGCTTGTCGAATTCAATTTCTATAGACCAGACTTTAATTCAACCATTAATTTCCACCTAAATTATTATATTCACATTACCACAAGTTAACAACAAAATCAACAGAAAAGTCGTTAATTAATTGCCTCGATTTCAACGCGTTACAAATACGCATTCTAGAAAAAAGGACGAGTCGACGAAACGAGCGACAAAACGGAAGTTGCCAAGCACTCCGCGTAACCGTGGCTCGGAACAATACCTCGGTGCATGCAGACATTCGATGGTCTAGTGCGTAATCACACTGAAAACTCGTCGAAACCATGGAATTCAACGTTGCGGTGCACGTGTAGGCGCGCATTTTTTGCGTGCAAATCCGTTAGTGAATGACGTAAACTTTGGTTTAAAACAAAGTCAGTGATTTGCTGCTGTCAGCACTCTGTGTACCTCAAAAACTGCGTGAAGGATTTTTTTATGCAGCTGTAGAGACCATGTTCGCCCTCAATAGGTGCAAAACGAATTTTACACAATTTTCTGTTTTATTGAATTATGAGATTCGTGAAAATTTTTCGGGTTAGTTCTGTACCTAGTCGCTTGTAAAACCTCTGTATCCGTGATTTCAGAAATCCGCAGGTTTCCGCGGTTCAAAAAATTAAATAGAAAATACTTAAACTCCCGCTGAACCGTTTACAGTCGCTTACAGACTGTTTACATTGCGCGTGGTAAATTTTTATATCTGAACTATTATTAATTACAGTGGAGCGTCAATTATCCGAACCAATCGGGACCCAGGTGGTTTGGAAAATCGAATTGTTCGGGTAATGGAACAGTTCTGTTAATGAAACGCGTACATATACTCGCCCAGTTTATAACTGTACGAGTTAAGCCTAAAATTACTTGTTGAGGAAAATTAGGAAAGATATTGAAATATTGAAGAAATGCTTTGAAGTAACGATATACGTTTATTAAGAAAGTTTATTTTTTAAAGAAAATAATCTTCAATTTTTTTTTTAACTATCCGAAGACAGTCTTTCTTCGCAGCAAGATTTCTCGTTCTTTTTAACAACAGTACATCCGGAATTATTGCATTCTGACTGTAGCTCGCAGCATCGGTACCGCTACACCGTATGTTTGTTTACTCTTCGAATCGATACTTCGGATAATTGACGCTCTGCTCTAAATTTTTATACGAATTACTACTGTTGTGGCTTTCGAGTGTAAGCCACGTCTTTATGAAACAAGGGTTCCGATGTTTCGCAAGCATCCAAGCTCGCTGAATCCTTCATCGCCGAATCCCAATGAAGCGAGCTAAAATTCTTGCGAAACGTCGGAACTTTTCTTTCATTAGGACACAAATTATACCAAGAAGCTGTAACAGTAGTACCTGTACGATACCGAACCGTGAAAGTCACAAATCCAAAATTTTTGTATTTTATTAACGTTTTATTATGCTTAATAGTTCAATTAATTTTTACCACGAATATATCCTAGTAAATTATAGCTTTCGTTACTATTTGCGGTTTCAGACATCCGCGGAATACCTTGAAACCTATCTCCGCAGATATGGCGGTTTTACTGTACTTTCAATCCATCATACGCTTTAAAATTTAAACTTCTACATAGCCTTGCAACCTAAAATTCAAAAACACGTCTGTAGATCATGAATAAGTCTACCGAGTCTATCTCAGTCTACCGAGCTAATTCAAGTGTTGAGCATAATTAATCCTCAAAACCGCGAACGTGTTAATAAAGTAATACGGGTATGTTTAACGTTCTCTCGAACTTCGGCGCGTATCTGCACGGAACAAGAGTATCGAATTAACCGTGTTAACTCTTTTCTTACTCTATCGATGTATGTCATTGTAAATTGTCGTCTTAGGAGGACAAAATTAGAATGATAAAACTGAACATTGATAAAACTTGATGAAACATATAAGATTATGGCTGATCTTTTTTTTTCTTTTTTTTTTTCTAAGAGGATTTGGACATTTTAGTGGAGGATTTCGCGTATGAGATGGGATAGATTAATCGAAGAGGCGATAAAAGTAAGATTGTTAAAAGACACGGCAGTTGCACTCCTCGTATCGTACAACGAATGTAAAGTTAACAATATTCACGTGATACATACGCGAGAAATAATAATTATCGTAAACACAAGGATCGCTTTTCGCAACTGCGTCGGTTATGTTGACGTGAAATAATGGCCGCGAGAGCGATAAGAAGCAAGGTGAATGAGGAACGAAACGAAACAATGCAGTAGTACAGTCATTGATCTTCGCATCGCACAAAAGAACCGATAAGTCTTTACTTAAAACTATCGAAAACCTACTCTATTTTTCCAGTATCAAAACTGTACGGAATGAGAGAGTACGATTATAATCGTTGAAACGACACGGAAAAAAAAAATGAAGAAGAGAAAGAAAAACATAATAATAATGAATAAACTTCGAGGTGTTCTGATTAAAATACTCAAACAAATCTGTACATAGAAACATGTTTGCATGGCGTGGGACTCAATACATCATAGTGACGTAAATAGGTATCACAAACAGTGTCAGTAACTATAAGCGTAAGAATACATTATAAGTAAGGATATAAACAGAAAATTTAAATATAATAGTATCTAATTAAAAAGCAAAAAAAAAAAAAAAAGAAAATGAGAAACAAAGAAAACCGAAGTACTTCCAAGCAAATATACAGTGTCACGTTAAAATTTTCTCGCGATACAATTTAAAATATACGAAACGGATCGTTGGCAATCCTTAAAGAATCATACTCGATAATCGTCGACTCCTGTTCGATCGTTATAGAAACAAGAACAAAGAAAAAGACAAAAAAAAAAAATAGAAAAATAAGATGTATCGCCATATACGAAGAAAACGCACGTTTATTATCGAGAGAATTTTCCAAAATTCAATCTCGAATGATTTCTTTCCGTCTTCCTGCTCATGATCGCCGACAATCATTTCACGTGACGTTAAACGCGCGCGATTTATCGGACGAAGCGGAAGAGATTGTGATAGTTCCTTTTTTTTTCTTTTTTCTTTTTTCTGTGTGTGAACAGGAATATGAACAAGAACATTGGCGAAAATATATGGCGATAGATCGAAGGATAGTTTCGAGAACAACGAAAATACATATTGAACAAATTGAACACTGAATAGACTACAAGCACAAATCTAATCGGACAGGAAAGGGAAAAGAATCGAGTTCGACGATTTTGAAAATTCGAAAAGAAGTTTCAATCGAAAAAAAAAAGAAAAAGAAAAACGTGCTCTGATCCACGACCTAGAGTAATTTTCTAATTCGCAGTTTCGTTTGCTCCGGACACGTGTATGCGAGTAGCCGCGATATCATTCTTTGTTCGAAATTGGCAGCGATCAATTAACGGTTTCGAGATCGTCGTTCGATCGGTGTTGGAAAAATTCGGTTCGAAAGCGAATTCAATTGAAACGCTGACAGGATCAAGCGTACCGACGCGCGGTTGTAAAAGAGAAAAAAGAAACAAAATACAGCCCACGCGAAAGCGTTGAAAAAAGAAGAAAAACAAAAAAATGGAAAAAATGTCGGTGTCGAGGAAGAAAATTGGTGATACCGGCGTAAAATTTAGCGAATAATTTATTCTAACGGTATAGTATACAAAGATTTTATATTAAAGAAAACGAGCGTGGCGTAGGACGCATTTTTAATACGAATGCTCATTAAGCGAGCCTAGCAAGTATCAACTAAGAAATTTCACACGATATTTGTACCATTTAAGGAGTCGAACGCGTTAAGTTTCTCCTCGAAGGATAAATGGTCGCGTGTATTAGGTTATGAAAAAACAAGACGGAGGAAAAAAGAAATGGAGTCCGTGTAACGTGTAACTAATAAGAGTTAAAGATCGATGTAAGAATAATAGTTTCATCGGTGAGCGAAGATGTTATCGTTTTTTGCGGAAGAAACATCATCGTTAATACTATCGTCATTACTACTACTATTACTGCTACTACTACTACTACTACTATCTTACGATATTATTAATACTACTAATGCTACGGAACATTATTATTATTGTTATTATTATTATTGTTGTTATTATTTTATTATCATTCTTCTTGCCATCATGATCATTATTATTATTATTCTTATTACAATTATTATCATCGCAATTATAAACGCTGCTATCACCATTATCGTTACATTGCATACGGCAATCGTCATTGTCACTGCTACTACTATCATTATCGCTATTGCACAAAAAAAAAGAAAAGAAAAGGAAATTACGCGAAATGAAAGACGGCAAACGGCGACGAGTTTTTATTTTTCGTTTCGCGTCGATCGAATCTCGATTTTGTCTCGCGACAACGGGAGCGAGAATTAGTTGTTATATAAAGAATTTAAGCAAAAAAAAAAAAAAAAGGTAATACTTTAAAGGATTCGTTATCGTGCTAAAAATTAGGCGTTGTACGTTTAAATATTAGACGTTCGGAAAAAGGAAAACACTGTTGCATATTCGAAAAAAAAAATGCGTTTTGCGTTCTGGCGAATACTTTGCTATTATAGTAGAAAGGATCGACATTCGTTGAACGAATAATATTAGACGTAAAATTTTCGAAAATTCCAAAATCGACCTTTGATCACGTACGTACAATATTCGAACGATTTTTCACGTTTCGTCGATCGACGTATCGAAGTACCTACCACTCGAAGCTCGGCTAACGATCGCGACACTGTTCTTCAAGTTGAACGTACCACACAGTGTCGTGAGAAACGAGAGCAATGTTTCTCTGTCGTGGACTCCGCACAATAAAAGAAACAGAGGAGACGCTTGCAACGACAACGGACAAAAAACGCGCAATTTTCTCAAGTCTCTTTTCGATAGGACGGCTAGATTTCTTGTCTGTGCTTCGAAGAAAAACAAACAAACAAAAAAAAAGAAAAGAAAAGAAAAAGAAAAAGGAACGCGAACGAATTTCGTTTGATCGAGCCTCGTCGACGTGGCAAACTTCGATTTTTCAAGGTCGGATTGATCCCAGTGTGTATCGTGTAAATAACTTCTGTGATAAGAATTGATTATTAATCATTGCCGAACGCGAAACC
>SMSQ01022891.1:38714-63514 GCA_019453375.1 Ctenoplectra terminalis | reverse complement strand
AAAAAAAAAGGAAAAAAAATCTAAAGAATTTAATACTTAAATACAAAAAAAAAGATACATCCTTCACCTCACCAATTAAAGATTGTAATAAATAATTGAAGAGCTTGGTATTATAATAATTCCAAGTACCGCAATCTTCTGCACACTTTTCCAACTTCGAAAAGCTCGAATAATGCGAAGAGAACTTCATCCACTTCTAACCAACTCGAGCCATCATCCACACATCCGTACTCTTAATCTCTGTTCTTGTTCCAGGTTAAATGGTAATCTAAACCAACCATGTACAACCTGAACGTGAACGTGAATCCTAGTCCGACGGCTGCCGCGGGTCTTCTCGGTGTCGCGGCGGCCGAGGTCACACCAAGGACACCGGAAATCGTAAACTCCCTAATCGCCATGACCAATCCCTTCGAGGGTTACACGAACGAGAGGAGCAGGGACCGTACGGATTCGACTAGCAGCGGTGAGCCGAGCCCACCGAGTGTTCAGCACACCTGTAGTCAGCTCATTAAAGAAGGTACCCATCCGGTGGTGGCCTTGATAATATCCTACCGGGTCCACTTGGCAGACTTCTTCCTCTTCTTCTTTTCTTAGCGTCGAATCTCGCGATTCCCCCAAGGTTGTCCGGGATTTAGCTGCAATTCTGGTTTTCTAGGGTCGTGGCAGTTTTTTCTTTCTTTTTTTTTTTCATTTTATTTTTCATAGACGGGTAGTAAAAATTGTTGAAGATTTATATTGCGGAATTATTGAAAATTTAGAGATGATAATTTTGAAAACGTTTAATTATACAGCGCGGTAGCAGTTCTTTTAAGGAAGAGATGGATTTACGGAGGAGATGAAAATAGTTGTGACTCTTGTCGCGAAGCGATTAGGAATTTTAAGAAAAGAAATTGAGAGTGTTCGATTATGTAACTGGGTGATATTTAAGGTTCTAATTCCTTTTTTTTTTTTTTAATATTCTTTATGGGTGGGAGAAATCTGAGAATTCTTACGATTTTTCATTGTAAAATTGATACGTAGGATGATTACAGTTAGATCGATTTTAGAATACTTTTGTGAGCAATATCCTGTTACCACTTTCATCGACAATGATACGTATAACTAACAGAGTTGTTTAAATATTAGGTTTGAAGCTGACGCTGCAGACAAAGAGGCGGGCCAACGGGACCGGGGACGACACGAAGAAGAGGACGAAGAAGGAGGACGGGAGCGCGGATGACGAGGAGGAGGAAGAATTGAGCAACAACAGCAGCCGCGGTGGAGTAAGAAATCCTCACATACTGTTCTCGTTAAAACGATAAAGCAGTCGTGATGTCGGTCGATCCGCGCTGTAAGTCGCCGTCTCATCGATTTCACGGGTTTTCGAGTCAAACCGGACATTCATTTCATCCAATTCTCTCTGTCATTTCCTGCTTTTTTTTTCCAAGGACTGAAACACACTGAACCATAAAATAAATTACTATTACACGAACGACCACAGTAAACGTGTCCGACAACAATATTTTCTACGATCCAAAATGTAAAATAAAACGTCGTCCATCGTGAGAACAATTTTGAAACGTTTAAAATATTCCTCTAGCTGACGCCGGAGGATGAAGAAAGGCGCCGAAGAAGACGCGAACGGAACAAGATAGCCGCAACCAAGTGTCGGCTGAAGAAGCGTGAGAAGACGGTGACCTTGGTGCAGGAGTCAGAGATCCTCGAGACGCAGAACCACGATTTGAAGTCGCAGATCCAGGAGCTTGAGACGCAGAGGCGCAGGCTGATGGACATGCTGAGCCTCCACGGGCCGACCTGCTTGAAGCAAGGCGGTCCAGACACCTCCTACCAACAGTTCGCAGAACCTTTGCAGCTGCCCAGTTACCAGGAGAATTTCGTGCAACCTCCACCAGCATTGAACCAGCCTCAGAACTGCGTAACAGAGTACCCGGTGAAGGTGGAAGAGTACGAAAGCGACTTTTATCGACAAGAAAGTGCTTTTGTGCCGACCTCGGACGCCGGTTGTACGGTATAGTAGCTTTATCGACGTCGTAACAATGCCTGCCGCGCCATTTTGAGGAGCAGCCTCTGCGGAGATCCGGTTTACCGGTTCAAGAAGATGGAACATGGTTCCGTTGAGAGTCCAACGTCGTCTGATGGTGAAAGAACAGTCGCATGCATTCCAAGAAGACACAAGAAAGCGGGAACACCTATGTCGATTAGTGGGAAACGTTGTCCGGAAGACAATCTGGGGATTTTGAATGTTTTTTTTCTCTCTTTCTCTCTCTCTCTCTCTCTTTAAAGTCTCCAAATTATCGCTTCCGGTAAACCGGACCTCCTGGATCTCCCTTCTCTATTAATCGCAAGTCTGTAGCTCGTAAGTTGATTATTGTAATAGCAGCGCGCTCCTGTTTCTTCCACTCTGTTTTTCTTCTTTCTTCTTCTTTTTTTTTTTTTTTTTAACACGTCCCTTTATACTCGAAACGTTCGATGTAGAACGCTTGAAGACATTCCTTGAAAGTAACCCTTTCTTGAAAGTAAGTAACCGATTCCTTGAACATAAGTACTGTGACATTCTAAGGTATAATTAATGTAATCGATAAATGTAAGGTAGAGACGGATCACCTCTGCGATACCCGATTTTAATATAAATATATCGACGTATTAGCTATAAAAAAAAATAATAATAATTGAATCGTAGTATTTAATTTTTTTTACCGTTTTAACTTGTATCAAATTTTGTTTTAATTTATTTGTCAGTCATCAATTATCTAATCGAATGATCGAGAGTCGCAAAGGTGCTTCGTTGCTTTAAGCAAGAGTCGAGAATTTCTTTTACAAATGGAGGGTCGCGTCAGGTGCCGTTATTTTTTACGCGACCGCTTCCTCTCGATTCACCAGTGAGAAAAAAAAAAAAAAGAGTATAATTTGTAACTCAGAATATAATAAGTCTTCTGATATTGATCACGACTATCTCACGTGCATTGGGACGCGATTACGAGTCGCGTTTCCCAAAGGATACTTATAATTATACGAGAAATCGAAAACGATATATTTAATACTATGAAATGTGCATATTTTATACAGATTACGTATGTTTATTGTATTTACACTCGCAGATACGCACATGTCAAACACGTACGCGTCATTAACAGTTAACGAACACATAATTACATGACGATTAATGACAATGGCCGAACGACATACCTCAATTTCGTGGGTAGTTACCCTCCCTCGGTGCGTTTGCGTGAAAAATTTTTTATTTTTTTTTTTAACTTTCTTTTACATTGTGACTCTGATCGTGTAATTATTGAAATTCTTTTTTTAAATACACGATGTAATAGCGACAAGGAGGAATGCCAAAGAACCATCAGAAGTATCGATCAGAGAAATATTTGTTATTGTAACAAAATTATCGGTGGAAAGAAAATTAGCAGACGCACTTTGGGCTACGCTTACGCGTTCTTGCAATTTACGGAAGCTAATTTAATACTTAACTGAACGCTACGATTAATAGTAAAAACGCTTTCTCGAGTCCACGGACTAAAAGATGCTTTTCATTCACTCGGAATGTTACCGCCGGTTGATCTAACGAAGAAGAAGATTTTTCTTGCACTTCGTGAAATGGAAGTGAGACAAAGTCTTCCTCTNCACAAACGTGTGGTGCTACATATATATTATATATATATATATATATATATTTGCTTTTTATATAAATTTTATTAAGTTGCCCGAAGAGAGTATTTAATAGTTTAATACACATGTTAAGCGTATATTATCGATGTATATTTACTAATGCCGAATTCTGAAAGTAATAGTATATCAGACATATTGAGACAGAGTTTATATTTATATACGAATCTTTTTTCTATTGTTGAGACAAAAATATGAAAACGGTGAAATAATAGATATTATTGACACGATAAATGTGTACGACAAATTTTAATATGCAGACTGTTCGAAAGTATTGCATTTTATTTTAATGGAAAAATATTCTGATCGGGTTTACAAAACAAACGATTATCAAAAAAGAAAAAAAGAAAAAAAAAAAAAAAACAGAAAAAATCAACGGACAAAATTAGTGGCTCTTTTGAAACAAAACGTAGAGTGTATTTTGATATAATTACGTTTGCTATCCAATATATACTGCCATTATTAAAATCCCAGATACGATCGCTTATAGTATCTGGCTTATAGGTTCGTTGTTTTCTTAGTAAAGTGTATTAAAAACGAAGTCTTTCTAGAGGATAAGTGCAGAATAACAAAATAGCAAACAGTATATGATTTTATTCATTGTAACAAAATCGTACTATTGTCTTTTATTACTGAGTACCTGGCCATGGTTTTCCATGCGACAGCTATTTTTCCTTAGGAGAAATGCATTGAATTGAAACTAGAAAAATGGCTGACAAAATCTTATCGTTGTAACCTAAGGGAAAATTTTATTCTTTAAATAAAAGTGCCTTCGATACTAATTACCTATTTGTTATTTTTACTTGAAATTCATATTTCAAAAATAATAATAATAACAATAACAAAAGTAGATGTTATTCATGCATTTTATTATAAAATTCAATATTAATATTATACACACACATTCTCAAATCTCAATCACAATCAATTCGAAACAAAATACATAGTTTTATCTTATAAATAAAGATACATAGGAGGGGAAAACAGGGGGAAGTAATCTTATTAAACCTTAATTGTACCTATTCGATGCGAGTTTACGAACCCCTGAAAAATACAAACAATACATGAACATAAATATTTTTAAATGCATTAACAATGCATAAGGATCGAGTCTACTTACACAATGATGTTATTAATTGGAATATGGATTAATTTAACAAAGAATCCTATGAAGCCCATTATACAGAAACCAATGGCTGTGGCAATGGCAATTTTCTGAAATTCTAAATACCAAACAACAAGTTAGAATTATACGATTTCATATTTAAGCAATTTGTTTGAAAAAATTACCTTTCCTGTCGGGCTTCGTGCATCGTTTGATAAGACGAATACTGTCTTTTGCGAATTGACGTCCAGGTTCTGTAAGCTTCTTCACTTGATCCATTGTGCTCGTGGAACTGAAAATAAAACGTTCGTGCAACGAAATTAACGTTGACCAAGGCACAGCTATACTCAGTTTATATAATTAGAACGAACGAATAGAATCGTAATAAAATTTTACGCGAGCGGTGCGCAAAATCACATATGCTTTTGAAGTTATAATAAACCGCACAGAATTGTTGTATTTCGCTTAAATTCGACCAGATATATATACCTAATTTCGTGCTCGTTAATAACAGAAACTAATTCATAGGTTATAACAAATGTTAATTAGTTTGCTGTTAATGTTTTCTTTTTTTTTTTTTTTTTCAGTCTCATTGAATGAAATCGAAAAGTAATTCACAAAAATATCATACTCACGATGCGTGCGACTGGAGAACGCTTCACAAAGTGTTATTTGACGTACGAAAAACTGCGCTCGTCAGGAACTTAGGCGCTACGTGGACACTGTGCTGTAAGTACGTCACTTCCTGGCCATCGACGTTGGAATCGAAACGTTGCAGCGCGAACTCGTAATTATTTAAACTCGTTGAAAAAAAAAAAAGTAAAAAATTACTCGATGGAAATAGTAATATTTTAAATGCTAACATTACATCGTAGCGTATAACTAATTTATGCATAAAAAAAAAAGGTAATTTAAAAGATGCGGAGGAAAAGATTTTTCTCGATAAATGAGTTTTCACCGAATGAAACATAAAGACGAGAATCGTATAAAGAGATATTAATAAATAACACTCGTTATCTAAAATATATTATATGAATAAATAAAACTCATCATTTTTTGTGAGTTTTTTATTCAATGATATTGTACGAGTTAAGAAATTCCCGCTAGGAAATGCAATATCGAAAACTTTATAAAAACGACAGAGTTAACACGAAATATAATCTTTTTTCATTTCAATTTTGGTACAAAGTATATATTTTCTTAGTTATATTCAGCGTAATATTAACGATGAACTTGTTGCTAGATAAGCGTAAATGATTAAAAAATTTTGCGTATCAAAACTTTTTACAATGCAATGATTTTCAAAGATTATTATTAAACAATTTATGTTCGCATTAAATTTATCCATTTCGCCTATAGAAATACTTTCGTAATATATTGTATATCAGCCTTAAGAATTCCGTTCTTATCAGTTACCTTTGACATTTGTGATTAACCTGTCACTTGTCAGGCCAACATATTTGGGCGCTGTACTTTGACCAAAGAAACTAAAACATGAATTAAGATACTTAGGCTAAGTTAAAATAATCTATTGTAAAATAAAATTGTTGTAGAATTTATTAATCACGATACCAAAAAAAATATGGGTAATAGATCTAGCCTTTTGCTGCGCGAAGATGAAATCGCTCAAATCCAAGAAGTCACTGGATGTAAGTTTTATTAGCGAAATGTATTATGTAAATAATATTCAGATTCGTTGTTACGTAAAAATTATTAATTCGTAGCTCAAACGTTCTGTCTTAATTATAGAGTTCTAGTTAACTATGAAAATTATAAGGAGCACAAATATTTTTCTGTACACTCATTTACAATATGTTACAATTACATATTAGTTGACAAATTGTTACCTCGGTTGTTATTGTAGTTACATCAAATCAAATCGAACGATTGTACAGTCGTTTCACAAGTCTCGATCGTGGAGACTGTGGAACACTTAGCAGGGAAGATTTCCTTCGAATCCCAGAATTGGCAATTAATCCTCTTGGCGATAGAATTGTGAATGCTTTCTTTGAGGAAAGCGGCAATGATAGGGTAAATTTCCTACAATTTATGCAAGTGTTGGCTCTCTTTAGACCTATTAAGAAGAACAGTCCTAACAGATTAAACTCTAGGCAAGAGAAACTGAAATGTAAGTCGGTAGTGAGCTGTGAATGAAATGTAATTAATAAATTTTTATTATATTACAAGTTAACCATTGTTTTCAGTTGCTTTCAAAATGTACGATTTGGATAATGACGATTTGATATCAAAGGATGAACTCCTAGCTATTTTACACATGATGGTTGGTGCAAATATTAGGTGAGAAAATTGTATCGATTTATTTACTCTAATACAAAATGAATAATTGGTATTTAATTATTTTAGCGAGGAACAATTAACTAGTATTGCAGAGAGAACTATACTAGAGGCCGATGAGAATGGCGATGGAATGATTTCGTTTGAAGAATTTTGTAAAGCACTAGAAAGGACAGATGTAGAACAAAAGATGTCTATACGATTCCTCAGTTAATTTACTTTATTTGTCTCTTCTAATAATGCACAATTTGCTGATGGTTTGGACATATGTACGAAGATTTATTGTAATTAATAATAGTAAATGTAACGGTTAATTTTTTCACGTATACTGTTCTTTATTTTACATCGAAAGGAAAGATAGTAAATTTTATTGTGGTTTAAAATTGTTATTAAAACAGCTGCTATTTTAATTGATACAAAATGGTACAATTATTATATAATATCTGTATGATTTATAGTATATAAATTCCATAGTCATTACAGGTTCTGGTAACCTACAGTTTACAATGTCTAGTTACACTGTTTACAATCCTTTAAAAAAAAAAAAATGTGAGCACATTTATGACAAGAAGCACTATTGAAAAAATAAGTTATTCTGTGGATGACACGTTTAAAAAAATGGAAAACATAAATGTATAATATGTATTACATTAATACTATGTATTTTATTTGTACACGAATTATACCTTGACTTCGGAAAAAATATTGAGGAATTACATTTAATTAATCGTACATTTTTATTGTAATAGAAATTCTTACTGCGTCTATTTTATCCTCCTTAATAAATTGCAATCACCGATGTCTCGTCGTAATGACCGAAGCGCTAGATTTTGCGTATGCAAAACGATGAGAAAGCACTTTCATTGTATTGTTGCAATTTAGACCGTAGACGACACGGCCAATTTTTTCAAATGCTCCATGAATACTTGTAGACTGACGTCGTCAGTTAAGACAGGTGCCCCGCTCTCCTAAATTACAATAAAAATTAATTAGAAGACACGACAATAACTATTGAAAAAAAGAAGCTAAAAATTGTATTCCCAAACCGATAGAGAAAAAAAAATCAAATTAGGGTTAGTTGTAATTCATAAAGGTGTATTTTGAGTAAAAAAATTCCTCGATGCCAACCACCAGTGAATTGTGACAATATTGTTGTAAAGAAAAATTGTTAAAATGTGTAGAATTTTATGCTGGTTTTGTAGCAACGTGAAATTGTGTTAAATAATGTGAGATACATAGATTAAGACGACCCAATACCGATGTTCCTAAGAATTTTCAGAGTAACAGTCAATATTAGATATCCTACTACTGTTAGAAAACGTTCCAATAAAAAGAAAATAAATACTTTATTTTATAGATAGATATCAACTATTTAGGTTGCTAAATTAACCCCACCTAACTCCGTTACCAAAGCAATGAAAGCAAACATAAGAAAAATAATTATTGAATGAATGAAAAACACACCCCACTGGGTATCGGCATCCCCTGGTTGCAGGATCACGGTGACATAAAAAAATTATTAGTTACGCATGACTGATTTATACTTATCTTTTATGTCGTCGAAAATGAATAATAAATAAAATCGATGTAAAAGAAAATTTTAATGTCATAAATGCATTATTCGGAAAAAAAAAATTGAACATAAAATGTACTTACCGCCCCATACGCGTACATGTTGTTGTGAGTTTGACTCGGATTCACTTTGCTTAACAAAAACCTCGCTTGTGAACCACCTTGTTCGGTATCGATATACCTAGGTGCAGGAAACCTTTCGGCTAATATTTCAGCGGCGTCATCAACAGGTGCTGCTAACAGTTGCCGGAAATTCTCGTATTCGGGCAAATCTTGATACTTCAATTGACGCCACTGTGCAATAGTCTGTAACAAATCGATGTACAGCGTGATCACACTCTTCGTCTCTGACGAGCAATAAAAAAAAGGAAAAGAAAAATTACTTCTCCGTGGAATATAAGGATTTGGAAGAAAGTGTCCATTAATAAAATTCTGTCCGGCTGAATGGACGAAGTATCTAATAGAACTGGTTCTGGTGGTCCACTAAATCCGTAACTGTACAAGATTGGTTGTACCATTATCAAGGAATTTGTTAAATCCTCTCGCATGAGCATATGTCTGCAACATTCAAAATTCTATCAGTCACGAAGTATTTCAATTAATCGAAGTATCAGAGCGCAACGACTAACCTGTAAAAACTAGTTTCATCCGGAGAATTATTGAATACTTGTAGGAATTGTGATCTACGTAAGTGATACATAAACTGAGGATATAAGGAAAAATTCTCCGCGAGCCTAAAACTATTCGGATCATCCTTTGCGTATTCTCCGAATTTTTGGCACTGTAGTAGAAATATTTAATATTATAAAAAGAACGCGCATCATGGAAAATATTAAATATAGCTTCAGCAAGGAATACTAACTAGTCTGATAAGCATACGATCGACCCATCTTAGAACATCCAGACCGTCGTCGCTTTCCGCCCTAAAGACCGCCAAACGTGACATGAGAACAGCAGCTGCCTCTTGGTCAAATCCGGCGCTGATATGATGCAAAGATGTAGACGCGTCTGCCCAACTGTACTCAGAAATATCATATGGAATTTAGCAATCGTTTAACAATAATAATAATTTAATAAAAACATTTAGCGGTTCGATAAATATATTAACATACTTTCTGGCAATTGTGGTAACTCTAATTCTCCGTTGACCGCTACTATGCTGATATTGTGTAATGAACTGAACGCAGCCTCTTCCACCCTGAGGAATCGGTGCGGTGTGTTGATTGACGACTTCGAAAAATAACGCTGTTGTAGTAGACGGCGTGAGGGAACAGAATTTCCATTGACAAGTGCCACCTAATCCCACTTCTTGTTCTCCTACGCTCGCCCCCTTTACCCCTAAAGACACGCAGGGTCCGATCGCTCCGGAAACTTTAATCTCCCGAGACGTCTTCACTTCTAGCGTTGCGTTAAATGCCATCTTCAAGTCGCCTTTATGGTCCTTGGAGAAGACGCGTTGGAACGTTTGTTTGAACAAGGAAGAATTAAAGGAATCTCCCATGACCATGTGACCACCGGTCGAGTTGCAGCATTGCCTCATTTCTAATAGACCGGTTTGATCGAGAGCGCACGAGTAGATGTCTATTATGTGGCCGTTGGTTGCGGCTCGTGACGCGAGCGAATCGTAATGTTTGATTGCTTTCTTCATGTGTTTGGCATTATCTTTTTGAATATCGTGGTGCGATCTGATGGGCTGTCTCAAGTCGTCCGTCACAACTTGACCGGGTCCTTGGGAGCAAGGTCCACCGACGAACAGCATAATTCTAAAAAATAAATGTTTAATATTCTCGGAATATTGAAATATAATAATTATAAATTGAACATATACCTAGCTCCGGTATTAGCATAACTAGCTTCCAAAAGACCAGTAGCCACGGTAAGCGCGACACCGGTCGATCGCAGCGGACGTTTTCCTGGACCGACCGGCCACGGATCGCGTTGCAATTCCCCTAGAAGATCCGTTAAACTCATATCACAGTTATGTACAGGCTGGAGAAAGCGATTAGCTGGCGGAAGTGGTTGTCCACCGGGTCCTCTTTGTTGGTTTGGATTTTGACTCGGCATTGGACGACCTATGCCTGTAACACGCGAAAATGTCTAAGTCGAACATGAATTCTACACTGNGGCATTGGACGACCTATGCCTGTAACACGCGAAAATGTCTAAGTCGAAGATGAATTCTACTCNTGTACAGGCTGGAGAAAGCGATTAGCTGGCGGAAGTGGTTGTCCACCGGGTCCTCTTTGTTGGTTTGGATTTTGACTCGGCATTGGACGACCTATGCCTGTAACACGCGAAAATGTCTAAGTCGAAGATGAATTCTACTCTTTTATTTTATTACATAAACGTAGAAATATACCTAGCATTTCTTGAATTTGTTTCGGTTGCAAATCCTTAGTACCGCGAAATACATAACTTTTACTACACCCGTCGCAACCCAGTTCATGAACTTGAACCATTCTTCCGAATGTAATAAGACCAATGAGAGCATTGGGTGGAAGTAAGGAGAGCGACATTTGTAAAGAATCTTTGAGGGAACCTAGTTCTTCGTCGTCTAAACATGTATCCACAACCAATAAGAAAATAGGTGGTAAGCACTGTGCTCTCTGTAAAAAAAAATAAAAGAAATAAATATTTAATAAACCAGGAAAGAAAATAAATATTTCATTTACAATTACAAATGTTGCTCACCATTATGGTGTATTCGATTGTGGAAAATTTAGGAATTAACTCGGCTGGCTGATGTTGCTCTGAAATGGCAGCATATTGTGGAGGAAACTGAAAATATTGAATATCAAAATATTAGTTTATCGGATTAAAACAATTGAGCGGAGCCTTGCGATAAAAACGACCATGTTCTTACAGGATTCCTCTGAAAGCACAGATTGCACACCCATAGTTTAGCACGGTAGTCGACCTGGCACAGTGGGTTCAAAATAGCCCTGCAAGTAGCTCTTGTGCAAAGAACAGGATCGTACTGTATCGGTGGAAGATCTGGTCTTTCTTTAATCGGCTGATAGAGTACTCCTAATGGCACAACAAGTCTGGTGGCATCCACGCGCGATGAGGGCCAAACGTTCCAAGTGATACGTACTCCATCACGGTCTTCATTTTGTTGAATAAAATCTTCGTAAGTGGTCATGTTGCTGTAATGAAAAGAAAAAAGTCGTGTTATAAAAAAATCGATAAAAATTTAATTCATGTTATACGTACAATTTTTAAATATGTGACAAGTGCGATGATACGTTTAGCGATTTTAGGTTAAACATACCTAATTAAATCGACCTCTAATTATCGCGTATTCCCGACTACGAGCTCGGAACGACTTTAAATAATCCCTACTATCAAGTTCTCATAATTACAATATTATTTTACAATTGAATTAAAACGACACAATTTCACCGTAACAGCACAACTCGTGCCGTCATTGAAGCCACGTCACTTGAAAGCTTGGAACAGCCACCATGGCGCATGCGTACGCTCTTTTTTAATGTCACAGATGATATTCGAACGCGATTTTACAAGTAAACAAGATTTTTTCTATTTTTTTCCCCCAATACCTCGTACAGATCTCGAAAACAGTGTTTTAAGATAAATTACACTATTCTTTTACTTCCTTATCGAAACAAAAATTCTAAGTCAAACGCAACGTGTACGATAAACCGGTGCGATCGGTACCCGTTTTAAGTTTCATAATCTTACAATACGATTATCTCCAACACACAGTACCCCGAAAGTTCTAAATATAAACGTAAACATCTATAAGAATCAAGAAGAAGCATAGTCATCGGACAATTATCAAATATATGATTCTCTGGACATTAATTTAAGGACAACGATTAAGATTTATTTGGAATACGAGATGTGCGTAAACAAGGTTGGCCGCAAGTGTGGGTGACAGTAATCGTAAACATTTTTTTCCATTACTATTGCTCGTAACATGTTTTTAGGAACTTGCTTAAAAAATGGAACTCGCGGTGTCATCGTACAAGTAATCACTTTTTGCGGTCAAGAAATGGTAGGGATTCATTCAACCAATCAGCCGTGAAGTGATAACGACCGATTCTGAATAGAATAGAGCGGGTCGGGTGTTTACCGTCCGTATTTACTATTACTACGACTAATGTTGTAACGCGAGTTACTAAGGTCGAGCTTGTACAATTCAAAATTTCAGTATTACAACGTACGCGTCAAGGTACGATATCTGTTCAAGTCTCCATGTCACGTACGTCGCGAGTGTTGATCTACGACTAACCTCTGACACGGTGTAGATCGTTGGTAAAAAAATGGATAAAAGGTAAGACGCAACGTTTCGGGTTGTTCGTTCGATTCGTGATTGTTAATTTAATTAACTGCGATCAATTTTTAGCAGGTTGGATACATCGAGGTCAGGTTACCGCGAGGATGTTTCAAGTCATTCAAAGAAGAGCAAGAAACGATCCAACAAGAGGAGCAGCGTGCTTGGTTCGTGGATGAACACCCTGCAAAACAATCAAAATAACGATGTTGTACCCGGAATGGAGTATCAGCAGGTTTTGTGGCAGTCCAACGTGCAGCAGAACTTTCAGAACAATGGACAACGCCTGTTCACGACGACGTCAGATCCCAGCATGTGTGGCTAC
Organism: Ctenoplectra terminalis; assembly: GCA_019453375.1. NCBI lineage: Eukaryota > Metazoa > Arthropoda > Insecta > Hymenoptera > Apidae > Ctenoplectra > Ctenoplectra terminalis. The sequence goes on along the minus strand of SMSQ01022891.1, from coordinate 50,248 downwards.
ACACAAATGCCCATGACCTATACCATGGAACCTGTTTCACTGCCAACCATGTATAGGCTGTATCAGCCAGTGCCATTATCTGGTATCAGGAATGTCCACGGTAGACCGAGGCGGCATTGCAATCAAAATCTTCCAATGAATTTGAGTATGAACTCCATGGGGAATGGTTACACGAGTTTGCAAGAGAACAGAGTGGAATCTTCTGTGCCTGTTAACTATCAGAACGGAGATTACGCAAGTTTGCCGCCTACTGCTAATAAGAACAGTGGGATGAACGGGGATGAGCTGAATTCGGAGCATCGGAGGTATTCGGATCCTGGTCTTGCCTCCGCAGAGACCCCGGTTCATACACAGAGCGAAGATTCCGATAGCGTCGATAGTGGAAGCTCCATTACTACGATTGGACGTAGCAATAAGCTTGTTTTGTCTCTCATTGAACAGGTGTGTTCTGCTTTTTCTTTTTTTTTTTACGTACAAGCGTGAGCTATACGTAAAACACTGTAAAAGTGCTAATAATTATGCAGTTTTCCTTTCAGATGACAGAACTGAAAAAGAGTAATAGTCAATTGTTCAAAGAATTAAATGAAACAAAGTCTGAATTAGGAAGCATGAAGGCAAAACTGGCGCAGTGTAAATACAGCAGTTCTACGGATTATCAGCCAGGAATGTTGTCGGGTAAATATTTATGAAAATCATTACTCCTACGATTTTATGTTTTTTTTTTCCATTCGATCTGTATTAAAAAATTACGATAAATGACCATCAACGCATTAATTGTTTCAGATTTTATTCGCGAAATTAGGCAAGCCAACAAAACATGCGAGGAAGGACTGGTTTCAAAAGTAAAATCTATAGTGGAGGAGAAGCTAAACCAAAGGTCGTTGGAGGTGGTCAATTTAAACGTACGTATTGAATTATCGTTTCTTTTTTTTTTCAACTCAAGCTCCAAATGAATCCGCTCCCAAAGCAGTAAATAAAATGGTCCACTCTCCTGTTCATAGTTCGAATGCCAAGGTTCAGTGATTCATCCTGTTGTCCAAAACACTGACTCACAATCGCCATTGCGCGACACAAGTTTTCCATAATCGAACTCTGACAATGTGTCATCGTCATAATAATTTTCTCCATTGTAAATCCATCCTCGGATAGGTTCGTGAAACTGTTCGTTTGGTGAAAAAGAATCAGGAAGCTTGGAGAAAAAAAAAAAAAATATAAGTTCAGCAGATAGAAAACGTGGGAATGGAAAACAAAGCGGGTAGAGGGAGAGAAAGAGCCCTCGTTCTCTTTCTTTCTCGACTTTGCAGTTAGGCTACAGTAATGTGCCGCTTCGACCGACGCTTTCGGCATTTCCACGACGTGGTCATGGACACATTGTTTGCGTAGCATTCGTACGTTCTGTTTGATTAGGACGGCCAGGTGATCTTCGCTTTCCCCTCTTGCCTTTCCCCCTTTTTTCCTTCCTTACAATTTCCCTCCCTCGATTATCGTCTGCACGCGAATTTTCATCGATCAAGTTCGCCTGCACGCGCTTCCGGTCTTCCCTTTTCCTTTTTTTATTTGATTATTTATGTGCGTTTACGTTGGAATTCTTATGTAGTTCTCTTCGAGCAAAGGCTCCCCTGTTTTTAACATTTATACCGACTGGCTGGCTCGATATTAACAGGAAGAAGTATCTAGATCGCATTCATATTCATATCTTGTAATGAGTTACTGATTCAGGGGCATAATCTGTGTTGAAATAGTTTCTTTGTGCTCGAGCAATTTTTCACAGGGAAGTGTTTAATGTATTGGGTCTTCTATTCAACCCAGGAGTTATTTATTATTCCTGGGAGAGCACTTAATTTTTTTCCGTGTCAAAACCTGAATCATTATTCTCGTGTAATTAATCCTTTGTTGCACTGTAACGAGATCCAGATATAATCACTGTTCGAATCTTCGTAACGAGCACAGTCATTAACAGTTTGGTGGCCATGTGCAATTTTAAATTAAATATTATCTAATATATGTTGACGTAATTACTCCAAGATTTATATAACTCGCATTCGATAAATAATTGAACGATCACTTCGATAAAAATATATACCAAGAAGTATCTACAAAAAGCTCAATCAATCCTTCCACCCTCTTAGATTAAAAAAAAAATTTTTAAAACCTCAATTTCAGACTCCAATTGCACCATTCCATCTGCACGACTCGAAAACCGACTTCATCCCCTAATTGTTCTCTCCGAAGAGTCAAAGACAGCTTCGTGCTCTCGATAAAACCCGACTGATACCGGAGAACCTAATGTAGACGTAATACGAAATATCCGTGACGCTTTGGTAAAAATGATTAGGTTTCACATGAGGGTACCACCCACGGGGGTAAGACAGAAAGATAGGAGAAAGAACGTTCTCCCCTGTGCGTTGGGGCGAGAGCACAGAGGGACGAAGAAGGGTGAAGGATGAGGCACTTAGCGGCTGTCACGGCCTCTCCCTTGGCCTCCTTCCTTTCCCTCTTTCCTCTCCTGTCTTCTCGGGTTTCAACCATCCATTAGCCTCATCAACCGAAGCGATGGCCGTCCGCGCCATGCTTGCCTCTCCTCGTCGCGTTGCCAATCTCCGTAATTGAACCTCCGGGACCTTCCACTTTCAAGCATGTAAATTTCTGCCCAGCTCGTCGCGTTTCGACGCGTGGAAACGCGGACCAAGTGGTCGTCGCGACGACCGATCCGTGTCCTTCGCGCGTCTCGCGATTTCGGTGGTACCGGGGAAGAGGAGTGTTCTTTGTTTGTATGGAATTTGGGATTTTTTTTTTTTTTTTTTTTTTTTAATGGAGGGTAAATTATAGTTACCGGAGTATTTAGAATATTGGAGGAATAACGTCACTCGTGCATTTTATAATTTGGGTGCAATTGGAGAAAGGTATTCTTCTCTGTTGATATGGAATTTTGGGTTTCTTTGAGTAGAGGGTGAAACATAATTATTGGAGTATTTAGGGTATTAGAGAAATAGCGTCATTTGTGCGTTTTATAATGTAGGTGGAATTGGGGAAGAGTATTCTTCGTTGGTACAGAATTTTGGGTTCCTTTGAGTGGAAGGTGAAATATAATTACTGGGGCATTTGAATTGTCGGGTAAATAGAGTGACGCTAACGTAGCCGAAGCAAAGGAAAATGATAATTTCTAAAATATTATTTCCCTTCCTTAAGTCTTGGCAACAGTCTGCAGAACTGTACGATGAAAGAGCTCCGGTAAAACGTTATCTGTTGAAAAATTGCAGGTTACTACGTAAATTGTTTGATTTCTTTTGAAATGAGCCGAGCCATCTTATCTGTGTCGGGTATTATTGTCTCCCTTATCTTTTATCTTTATCCTCGTTTTCTTTCAACCGGGAGGAGAAACCTCGAGCAAATTGTCGAGCAGAATTTCTTCCAACCATCTTTCCTAATTAAACTTTCATTGTTACTCTCCGACTCATAATAAATTCCCTTTTTTCAAATAATTTGTTAGAAACTAAAATCACGAATGAAAAAAGATTCCTATTTGAATTCCTCTCAGAATCAAATTATGAAATTAATGGAGGAGAAAGAAGAAAGCGATAGGCGAATCTCAAAATTGGAAGAGGAAGTGGCCATGTTGAAGCTGGACACAAAGTAAGTACCCATTTATGATTCAGGCATGGTTGTATATTCCTGTAACAATCTTTCGGTATTTCTTTCTTCATTTCTTCTTCTATCGATACACGTTTTGTGAATTATTTTACACTTGGTTTTTTTTTTTTTGTGTAGTGCACATTTTGCATCGGGCACAATAGAATTCACGTGATTCTGTAAATTATCGTTAAAATCTTGTAAAATATTGTCGATTCGATAGAACACGTGTGATTCGTGTTAGTTGGTTATTTCGCAAAGTGTGATCACGAGTGTCGAGTTTCGTAGAAAAATAGTTTAGTTACAAATATTTATTTTTACGTCGGGTTAACGGAAAACAAATTATGGATCTTATACAAATGTTTGTTGTAATATATATTCTTTTTCTTACACATTTTTTGCTGAATTTCTTTCCGAATAGAAGGAAAGATTATATACAATTGTTGATATTGTTAATTAGAATTGTCGCAGTATCTTTTTTTTTTTTGTGATTCTTCTACTTGCTCTCCCTCTGTTTCTCCCACTTTAATTTCCCCCGTTATACCGGTTTTCTATACTTTGGCAACACGAGAAAAAAGTAATAATATTTTTATTCGAAACTTCATACTTTTTTTTTTTTACAGTAGTAGGAAGAAGACTCGTTATTTTTATTTCTAATTTTAATCATAAACGTGTTGCAATTCATTTAGAGTATCTCTGACTTCAAGTTAATTATTTCATTCCGCCACTAATAACAAGCATGCGAAACACTGCCTCAAGCTTTGAAATTTAACCTTCTTAAAAAAAAATGACACAAAAAATTAACCACTGAGACCAATTACACTAAAAAAGATCACCATCTCTGAAAATCTTTCCTACCAGCTTCCAAAGCTCTCAAAAACACTGATTACTGAACAACCATTCCAAACCATAAAAAATCATATACCCATAAATATACATATACCCAAAAAGAAACTACTCACAAACCTGCCTTAGAAATGAAAAACAACAAAAGATACATCCAAAAACATATTCCTTTCCTCCTGTTCCAGCTTCCATCCACAACCCTATTCTCAACACACTTTTTCTACACTTTGCACGCAATGGACCAGCATGCCAACGTCCACCCACACCCATAACCACACGCAAACACAAAAAAGAAAACAGCCAAGTAACGGAGACACGCGGGATCTCCACGAGCTGACACTGTATATAAACTGGTGGAACTTGTGTGTTGATTGGCACGTAGCAACGAAGGCCGCGAGATCGCCGCGTTCGAGGAAGAGACGTTGGCGCTGAGACGAGAGCTGGAGGCGGTCCGGGCTTCCAAGTGCCTGGCTGAAAATCACGTGGCAAAGTGCGTAAATGCAAGATCAGTCACGCCTGTCGCTACTTTCGATACTACGCAACCCTACGTAACCAGCACCCCCGTGCGTACCGCTCTATCCGACACCCGCAGCCTGATCCCAGCTCCACCGTCATCAACGTCTTCGCTATCCTCGATCCCCCAAAACTTGACCTCGTTGTTGCGTTCCCGAACCGTGGAGTTTGCTCACCATTTCGTTACGGACAAGCTGATCGCTTATAGAAACGCTGATTGTAGTAGTCCCACGTCTATGGACGCCTCCTGGACCACGGACGACCAGGGCCCGGTGTCCAGCATTGGTAACCAGTCATCGATCATTGTTACCAATAGTTTGGATCGTCAAGACGGTACATTTGAGGAAAATGGTAGCGTTACCGGCTCGGAGGTCTCTTTGGAGAACAAGACGGATGGGTTCGATCGACACAAAGAAGTTATTATCGAAGATATCATCGAGGAAGATGTTAGGAAGGACAAGGAGGAGAATATTGCACCGGAGGATGAAACGAAAGAAGACTCTACCAGAAAGAGTCCTGAATCGTATAACGGAACGATATCCTCGAGCGTGCCAGAGAAAAGAGTCAGAGGCGCCAAGAAAGAAGAAGAATTGCCACGTGGTCATCATCAGAGGGTAGGTTCGAAGAAGTCGAGGAAGAAGAAGGGTAGCTCTCTCTCGAAGAGGTCGTTCAGCGAGGCGGACAAAGGGTCAGCGATGGAGAGGAACGAGACGGGGACGAGAGATGTCCGGAGAACGGTGAGCGAGGACGAAGATCGGATTCGTCTCGACGACGTCGACGACGAAACGAGCCGAGCCATCACCGAGATCCCGGAAGTGACCGTTGTCGGTGGTGGCTCCTTCGTGCCGAAAGATCTCTGCTCGACGGGAATCCTGACCTCCAGAGTCCTGACAGCACCTTCACGCGCTACCTACACCACCGCCTACATTTAGGCTACGTACGCGCGGGGCCCCTGCGAACCAAACGCGAACCATCGGTCGCCGTTGAGCAAGGGGGGCTTCAAGGGCTTGCTAGAGGCTACTACTATGTACATGTCGAATAGCACGTAGGTCTATCGTTGATCCACTCTTCCTTTTTCTGGCTATGTTTCTGTCCGACTGTCTTCTTTGTCTCTCCCTTTCCTCGTGGACACGCTTCGCGCGATTCTGTCGAGCTCGCCTTCCGCTTGGTTCACGATGATGGTGCAGGGGTTGATGAGGAATATTTTGTAAAGGTTTTTTTTTGTAGTTTTGGTGAGAGGAGGAAGTTGTTTGTTTGGTGAATTGTTGTTGATATTTTTTTCTTTTTTTTGTTTCGACGGATGAATTCTTTTTATTAAGATCTTTGATATTTTATGAATTTCAGGAAAATGTTTCTTTATGATTATTGTGAATGAATTTTGAAAAATAATTCTTTTAAGATCCGATAAAAGAACTTGAGATAAAGATTGAGATTTTGAGGTAATTTTCAGGACTTTAATTTTAATCGTAATTAACGATAATAAAAGAGGGATGCTATGAATTAAAAAATTAATTTACAAAGAGGAGCGTGAACCAGGCTTGAGCTCGTTGGAGATAAACTATTTTTTTTTCCTCGATGACTTTAAAGTACGAGAAGAGTTTGTACGATGTGTTCTAGAAGAAATCTCTATTTTGAAGTCCCTGTAAGATTATTTATCCAGTGTTTGTATTCTGGACTCTTCTTCTACTTTGTACAGTTTCGACGTTCACAGAGTGAAATTGAAAGGAACTAATAGCTTTGGCGTTAAAACTTCACGATTAGAAAATTTGTGAAAACTATACAGTATTTTTTTTTTAGAATCTTTAGGCTCTTTCAGTTTCACTTCATAGCTGTAATTAATTATACGTTACGCGCGTGTATATTTCGATAATGTAAATTACGTCCACGTTGGCATGGCTTTGCAGCTTGTGTAGCATGCGTTTAATTTTCGAATTCTGTGTTTTTTTTTTTTTTTTTGTATGGAGTGTACATTGTTTTTTTTAAAACCTGTATCATGTTTAAACCTCGCGATGTATCTTGAACTTTTCAACTGGTTCGATTTTTTCTCGAGTTAGACAAATATTTTTTAATCTATTTTTTAGATCGACTTGAAAATATCTCAGTATTTTTATACAATCATTTTTAAAGTAGCTCTACTTTTTAACTTATTCTATTTCTTTTTTTTTTTTTTTTTTACAACGTTTAAAAATAGTCTTAAGAATTTTTATCTAATAAATTCAAAATTTCTTTTTGTAATATATTATTATTATTGTAAGTGATATTCTCTCTGAAATACGCTTTTTATAATCTTAAGATCGACACAATTAAAATCGTCTAGCGGTATACAAGAGTATTGTAATACATTTTTAAACCTGCTCAACAATGCCAGTTAAAGAGTTCTGCTAATAGTCCAAACATATTCACCTCGCCGCATATTTTTAAGCACTATTTTAACGATATATCCTATCCTCCTGAACAAAAAGAAAAAAAAGAAAAAAAAAAGAGAGACGATTTTCTTCGAGGATGAGATCGAAAGAATGAACGCATAATTATCGATTGTACCCGTTGTATCTCACTGTTTCGCTCAAACATCATAAAAGTCCCGGTGTGTACAGTTTAAACAAGCAAAGTCAATTTTTATCTTTCGATCCGTTCGTTCGGTGGAAATAACGACCGCCACAGATACACGTTTCTCCATTTTTCCCTTCCCCCTTTTTCCATCTCTGTTTCGTTGCATCGAGTTTGTACGCGGCAATTTAATAAATGATCAAATATTATATTAATTTAATGTTTTCAAGCCAGCGCTCGCGCTGCATGTTTGCGCGGGCGCGCGCAAAATTGATATTTTCTTTCTTCTACAATTTCCATGGCAAACAGCCGCCGTAGAATACCCGTCAACAACGGCAAACAACAAATTAATTCGTTGTTTAAACAGTTGCAGGGGCTGTTTGTCGCTGGCAAACGTGTTTAACGCCACTGACAACGAAGAAACCTGCTCAATTCGAAAGAAACTGCCTAATACATTAAAAAAATTCTAATCAGGTGTGCAATGTGTGTCACGTACGAGGTGTTTTTGAAAATAGATTCCGAAGTTATGGGGTAGACGATACGTGCTAGCTCGAGGAAATGATGGTTAATGAATAGGGGTTGAAAAATTAACTTCATCGGAACTGGGAATCATTTTTAATATCAGTATTCGCACAGCGACGACAAATTTTCACAATTTATATTTTTCTATCAAAGAATCGCGAAGTCTTTTGGAAATTTCTCGATTGGTTTACAAAATTGCATAAACTTTCTTGAATTCAATGATATAGTAATCCTCTGGCAACCGAGAAATAAAACAGACAACTCAGCTTTTCATTGAAAATAAAATAACACCTATGACAGAAAAAAAATTATAATCGATTACAGTTTCTTTTTTTACAGACTCTTTTTTATAGAATTCGTAAATATAATAATTCAATAATATCACCAATATAATTCAATAATGCAATGATAATCGAATCAAATGAAATTCCAAGTTGCCAGGGTTAACTTGTCAATCGTCCCAATAATCCGTTTAAAAAAGAAATCTATTCTAAAGAAACACTTTGCGTACATTTTTCCGCATGAAGCGTATTCCACAACCCCATACAACCTTCCGTACACCACAGATCACCCCGCAAGACGCCACTGGACGAGGGAGAACCGCGAATGACCGGCTTTGGTCGTGTGTATTCTTTTTTTGTTCATTTAGCTGGCAGCATGGCTTTCAGCTGATCTTCCTGTTGCTTTTGCCGCTTCTAAAGAGAGCATTACAGAGATTTCTTTGGGCCGAGTAGTGGATCATAGGCGAAAGAACGCATGTAACGTGACTTGACTCGTCATTTGTCAGACTGGAGAAGCTGCTGGACATTCTGCATAATAAGGTGATCGGTGCCACCGACCAAGGAATCGCTCCAAACTTGATCAACGCGAAACGCTCGAGGAATGTCTCCTCCTCGTCCTTGGACGACGAAGAAGACGAAGAGGAGGAGGATGAGGAGGAACAGGGGGAGGAGAGGCAACGAGAGGGCGAAGAGGACGATGGTAACGTGGACGACGACGGGGGAACAGCGTACAAGGAAAAGGTTCCTGACTGGTTGTCGATGATTGAGAACGGTGTTAAGCTGTCTGGGCCCGTTACCGATCTTTAAAATAGGTGTTTCGGAGTATTGGAAATTTTTTATCAGTCTCTGAGTGGAGAATTCGAAGAATTTAGAATGATCGAGGGCAAGGGTTGAAGTTTTGGGATGGTTCGAAAGGATTTGGAGTGGAAACTTATTGATGAGCTTCGAAGTAAATTTTTGGAGTTCAAAGGGTGTAGAGTTAGAGTTTTTTTTTCTTTTTTTTTTCTTTTTTTTTTGGTTTGGTAGTGTTTGAAAGGGGAACTTCGATTAAAATATAGTAATGAATTTTCTGAATGCCTGATTAAATTTTAAATTAGGTGTTCGGGGGTTTGCAGAGCTTGAAGAATTTAGGGTGGTTTAGTGACAGACGATTAGATGAGAGTTTCTGCGCTCTGAATTAATTGTACAAGAATGTTCAGCCACGAAAAAGGTAACGATTAGTGGTGTCAAAATTATTAGGTCCATGACATTAGACTAAATCTTCCAAAGTAATATCTTGAATAGTGGTTTGAACGTTGTCAAATTTTCTGCACCCGAAAAGAACGGCTAAGAATTATTGGCGATGATTAGGAACGGTGTTGAGCTTTCTAAACGTGTGCCACTTGGCTCAAATCTTCTGAAAAATAATTTTCAAATTGGTTTGGAATTGTTCGATAATCGATCAAAGATAGTATCGATTCTTATTCAAATCAACAGTAATTAAATTTAAAGAATTTTAGAAAAATTTTATTACCACGATAAAAGATTCGATTCACAACAAATCTGTTGAATGATTATTCCGATTGTTTGAATATTGTAGAGTGATTGATTTCTTATTGATAGTTATCGCGTAGAATATGGATCGCAACGAAATGAGGAATACAAAAATTTCTATAGTTGATTCGTAGTACAAACTGTAGAAACTGAAATATTCTTCGAACAGGGTTGAATACTGATACTTAAGGGTTAATGATTTTATGTTAAGGATTAGATAACGTTGTAAATACAATTAGCGTTGAAAGTTCACGTTAAATGGTCCTCGTTGCTTCAACCCTCGATTAATCACAATTTTATTATTTCAAAAAATATTCTCCACATTTCTTGTGTCATAAATTCCACTCAAAATCCATCTTAATCCATCTAATACAAGGATAATCGCGTGATTATCGAAGGGTTGGTAACAAGTGCCGTACACCGATTCGCAACCTTACCTGTGATCGTTCATTCGTCCCAATTTTTTGAAAACACGGTTCCTTAAGGTTCTTACACCGTTATACGTGCCTGTCCAGTTCGCTAGATTTGTTAAATCAATTTTCGCTGAAAGCTGCGTATTCCCATCCCTCGTGATTCATTATTAAATTAAAAATAAAATAACTGTGTTAACCCTGGTTTGATCCTCAGATTTTTTTTCGACCCAATTTCGTATCGCAAATCGTATCTTCGATATAAAACCGAGTTAAAAATCGGTTAAAAATCCTTACAATTTTTTTATTGAAAAAAAATAACCCAAATACTAACCGAATAATAGTCCAAGTCACAAATTTTCAAATGTTCCATGGTTCCCTGAATAAAACTTAAGATAAATTTCTTCAGCGTACAAATCAGATTTAAAAAATAATTTTTAAATAGAAATTTTCATCAGATTCAACTTTCATCGACTCTAGAATCACGAGGGATGAAACTATCGCACCATCGTTGCTTGAATTATATTTTTTCACCAATGGAGGATGCTGATCGATAAGTTCGCGTGTTCCGCACGCTGATCGAAGATTAGCGACGCTAATGCCTGGCCTAAGAACAATGTTGGCGTAATTGGGTTAACGCATTGATCCCTCGTTTGTTTCACTCGAACCAACACTCTACAGGGTATTCGCTGTTTTCATTTTTCCTCCTAGGAGCTTCTCGATTATTCAAAATGGCGGCTGAAAGTAGAACGCTATTTAATCGATCGTTTTAAAAGTTATTGGCTAGAAAATGAATTTCTTTATTTTTAATATTCGTTTCTTTTTTTGTTGTTGTTGTTGCTTGGGGAAGATTAATCAATTTGTAGTGTGAAGTATTATTCGAGATTATATTAATTTTATTTCTTGCATGCTTTCGTTTGTCAGAGCTGGCCTTTTCGACTTTTTTCATTAAGATTTCCAAGTCCACAGGCCACAATGTGCATCGACGTTGTTATAAGTCATGTTACCGATTTTTGTACAGGTTCTTGGTAAATCTTCAGCTCGTTTATGAATTGGTAGTTCGTATCACTGGAAATATATATTTTTTTATGAACAAAGTGGATACAGCGTTGTACATAGGTAACACGATACTTGAAAACGATCGATCCGTTTGCTGTAAATTAAATTGTATCGATTTTTAAAGACGAATATTTCTATTATTCGTATTCAACTCTTTTCTTTTCTTCTTCTTTTTTTTTTTTTTTTTTTTTTT
>SMSQ01022891.1:28073-38348 GCA_019453375.1 Ctenoplectra terminalis | reverse complement strand
TTTTTTTTTTTTTTTTTTTTTTTTTTTTTTTTTTTTTTTAATATAATTTTGCATTTTCACAGCAAAAGGATTAAAGGATCGTTTCTGCAATTACATTTCTATCCACTTAGAAGTTAGCGATCTCCGCGTAAACAGAAATTAATAATCGTAGATTAGTCAATTAGTATCGTAGAACACGATATTTTACACAGATTATTTCCTATCTTATCTATCTAAAATTAGACTAAATATACATACACAACCTATGCACGTAAAATAGCTTAAGGTCGAGGTACAAGTTTTTTTCTTAGGCCCGAAACTTCTCGCGAGGGCGGTATTTTCATAGAACGAAGTGATATTACTTTCGTCCTCTATCGTTCGTGGATATTTCCTAAAACTTACTTTCTATTTTTCGATATCCTATACACGGAAGCAAAAGAGTGTATTGTACGTGAAGAATCAACCGCGACGACGAACAATCTCCGTGCTTAAAATAATTAGAAAATCACCTAATTAAAGAAAAACAAATTTTATAGCAAATCTATTCTTCGTAGAAGAAAAAAAAAGGAATCGAAAAGTCCTTCACCATTTTTTAATTAGAGAAGGAAGTTCTAGACTATTTAATCTGCTTTTTTTTTATCAGAAATTTATATATTAGAATTGTTTTAGAGCGTAAATTAAAATTATGGTAAAAAAAGGTACGTTCATATCCTGCATTTTATTCGCTTTAAAAGATCATAGAAATAAGTGGTTTTCTAATTATTTCGAGTAATTTAATCAAGATCTGTACAACATAATATTGTAAATAAACGGTATCATCCACCATTGAACGTTATTCTTAGTATCTCTTCGAGTGACCGGACAATAGTGTATTACATTTCTAAACTTTGTACTTGGATCACTTGGAATGCAATAATAGTAGCCTGTTCTATTTTCCTAAGAGATTTTACGAGTTCTGTGGAAAGGTACGAACACTATAGTTCTTAGATTCATAAGGGTTTTCCAGAAAGAAAAAACGAAAATATTCGTACGATTATGGTAAATCGTAGATTAACTCTTATTTAACGATAACATGTGATTTATGAAGAACAATGAATTATTGTCAGCGTACTTAGCATTAACTAATCGTAATATAAGTGATTAATATGTTTTAATCTTTTCTTCTGTGTATATTGCATGAATTGTTACGGATTGTTAGTTTGCAGGAACTAATATGCGGAAAAATTTGATCGGATTGAAATGGAGAAAAAAGAAAAAAAAAAAAAAACGGAGAATCGACAGGTAATTGTTTATTCAAATTCGCTCAAATTCGATTCGCATTAATCGATGACTGTTTTTCCCTATAAAATTGCCATTTGAATTGCACCGATTTGACGAGCAATTTTTTAAGCAAACGCTATTTTATTTTATTTTATCGTTGTCCGCTGCTGTTTTAGGGTATCGTATCGTTTTTTTTTTTTTTTTAATACAATAATTTTCATTCCATTTTAGTAACTAATTGTTTGCCAAGTCTCGCATTCATTGCTACGCTCGTTTCGAGGATATTTCAACGAAATGCGTTTAAAAAAGAAAAAAAATCGCTCGCTGGGGTGAACGTAACTAACCCCCTGTAATTCAAAATTGCTGTAATTCAATGTATGAAATATTCTGTAACCATGTTATTCAACTTTTAAGTATTCTTTGAATAAAATTTAAACAAACCATTTAGAAAGATCGTTAAACGGATTACAGAGGGTTTGTAAGAGAAATATACTTCGTGGAGTAACGATAACTCGTGTATACTTAATTAGGGTACTTAAACAATCGCACGACTCAACGTAACGTATATTACACCGCGTGCACGATTAAAACGCACTGTGCAACCATAATTATTCGATCACCTAATCTCGAAGTGCCATTAAGATCGCGCTAAACGCTCAGGTTTTCATTGTATTTTTTATCGAAATAACCGACCTGAAGTAATTTCGCACGAAAAAGTGTCCTTTTTACCGGATGTCCCTAACGTTTAAGTCTAGAACGACCATGATCTAAGAAATTTTAAAGTCCTTTCGTTACAGTTGCTAGAAACTTGACCATTTTTAGCCGTGCGTTTCAACGGTGGCGAAATATCGTCACGGGTCGATATGGAGATNTATTCAACTTTTAAGTATTCTTTGAATAAAATTTAAACAAACCATTTAGAAAGATCGTTAAACGGATTACAGAGGGTTTGTAAGAGAAATATACTTCGTAGAGTAACGATAACTCGTGTATACTTAATTAGGNGGAAAAAAAAAAAAAAAAAAAAAAAAAGAATGGTTAAAAATGTATAGACAAAGAGGATGAAAATGAAATAGTTGAGTACTGACACACATTTTCGAACGGTTTGTTTTAAACAAATATATAATGTATACGTATATTCTTGAGACTTTAATAAAACAAAATGTACATGAACGAGACACGTGAACATGATACTTCGTTTTCTTTTATTTCTAAAAGTATTCCAAATTTATTCCAACTTTATTCCAAATTTATTCCAAATAATTTCCGTACCGAGACACGCTTCATCAAACCCCGGAACAGGGACCATAATTTTTCCAGCGGCTCGAACGACGTCGGGACGATGTTTTTCTATCGTCGCCTCTCGCCTGTGTACAGCCACCTCCAAGTGTTGTGATTAGCGGTACGCGAAAGATGTTATTCTTGTGTATGGCTGTTTGTCTTCGCTGCACAGCCTCCCACGAAGATCGTCTGAAACAGTAAAAGGCTCGATATATGGGTACCATCGGTGGTGGCGATGATAGCAAAACATTGTTCCGATCCTCGCTTAGATAGAAACCGACAAATGTATATCTTGATAAAATGGATGATCCGTTGCCGTTTCCCTCCTCCCTTTAATCTCAATTTCATTGTGATTTCTCTTTCAACAAGAATTTGGGAATAACACAAATTCTTCTGTATTTTTTTTACTGTAAAAATTATTCCAAAGACAGGGTACTGGATACTCCAACTTCGCCCTGATCAATATTTTTTACCCTTAATTCTCCGCTTTCTTTAATATCAAAATAAACTAAAACCTTTAATTTCTCATCCTTTCTTCGCACACACCCTTCACATATCAATTCACGCAGCATCATCACGAAAAATCCTCTTGCAAATTGCAAGAGCAACAGTTCCCAGCCACACGATCGTAAAATCCGTCCTTTCTTTAATCTAGCCGCTCGCTGGTTGCGTCACAGCCATCTTTATTATCCATCCAAACCAAACCAAAAAGAGAAAAAAAAAAAAAAAAAGAAAAAGAAAAATAAAATCCGCGTCTCTCCGCTTTTCTTTCCTTTTTCCCTTTTCCTTCCTCTCCTCTGCTTCGAGGGGCCCGATGGTGTTAAAGCGCCGCCATCGTAAATCGATTATCGTTTTATGGCAGGATTTTAGGTTTCCGTTCGCACGTTCCTCTCCAAGAACCGTCCAGGCCCATTTTTGCTACCTGACGCGCAGGTACTTTTTACCAACGTTTTATTGCACGAGCATGGGACTTCGTGAAACTTATCTCCTTTGCGAGCTCTCGTAATGCGGCGATTATCTGCGCCAACATGGCGGCTCGCGACCATGTGTCGTGATCGCTGGCGTAATTTTTGGCATTCATGGCCCAGGTATTATGGTTAATTCTCCCCATGGCCGCTCCCTCGAGGTAAACTGTGCTAGTGTCTTAATCGATAATTCGTCGCTGGCTTACACGTGTTGAGCAGCACGATCCAGCAGAAACCAAAACGATTAGAGAGGATCTTTTTTTAGGTGTTTTTAGACTCCTGTTGTATCGGTAGCTTTATTGCTGGCGTTTTTTTCTTTTTTTTTTCTTTTCTTTTCTTCTTTGTTTTGTTTCGTTTCTTGGAGCCGATGGGTGGGTGATTAGGCTTGTACGTGGATTCTTGAAGATTCTTTGAGAAAGTGGTAGCAGAACGGGAGGGTGGATTCGGAGTGGTTGTTTGGATTGGGACGAGTAGGTTGTGCGAGTATATTCTTTTTTGGGGCGGTTATTGGATCGAGCAATTGTTTGTAGAGTGTCTGTTTAATTAATTGGTAATATATTGACATGATTAAACAATTTCCCCATGTCGCTGTTGAAATTTGGATTTTAAATGAAAATTATGAGTAGAATGAGAATATAAAGTAACAGTAAAAAAATTAGATACTTTCACACAGTAATCTCCAAAAAATTAAACAATCATTTTTAAATTCTATTTTTCTTTCTAATAAATTTTTCTGTTTTTGCTTTATAAGNGAACAAAATATTCCATTCTAGTTCTATACACTCGAAATTACATTGGAAAGAAGAAAAGAAAAACAAAAAGAAAAAAAAAAAAAAAAAAGAAAAAGAAAAATAAAATCCGCGTCTCTCCGCTTTTCTTTCCTTTTTCCCTTTTCCTTCCTCTCCTCTGCTTCGAGGGGCCCGATGGTGTTAAAGCGCCGCCATCGTAAATCGATTATCGTTTTATGGCAGGATTTTAGGTTTCCGTTCGCACGTTCCTCTCCAAGAACCGTCCAGGCCCATTTTTGCTACCTGACGCGCAGGTACTTTTTACCAACGTTTTATTGCACGAGCATGGGACTTCGTGAAACTTATCTCCTTTGCGAGCTCTCGTAATGCGGCGATTATCTGCGCCAACATGGCGGCTCGCGACCATGTGTCGTGATCGCTGGCGTAATTTTTGGCATTCATGGCCCAGGTATTATGGTTAATTCTCCCCATGGCCGCTCCCTCGAGGTAAACTGTGCTAGTGTCTTAATCGATAATTCGTCGCTGGCTTACACGTGTTGAGCAGCACGATCCAGCAGAAACCAAAACGATTAGAGAGGATCTTTTTTTAGGTGTTTTTAGACTCCTGTTGTATCGGTAGCTTTATTGCTGGCGTTTTTTTCTTTTTTTTTTCTTTTCTTTTCTTCTTTGTTTTGTTTCGTTTCTTGGAGCCGATGGGTGGGTGATTAGGCTTGTACGTGGATTCTTGAAGATTCTTTGAGAAAGTGGTAGCAGAACGGGAGGGTGGATTCGGAGTGGTTGTTTGGATTGGGACGAGTAGGTTGTGCGAGTATATTCTTTTTTGGGGCGGTTATTGGATCGAGCAATTGTTTGTAGAGTGTCTGTTTAATTAATTGGTAATATATTGACATGATTAAACAATTTCCCCATGTCGCTGTTGGAATTTGGATTTTAAATGAAAATTATGAGTAGAATGAGAATATAAAGTAACAGTAAAAAAATTAGATACTTTCACACAGTAATCTCCAAAAAATTAAACAATCATTTTTAAATTCTATTTTTCTTTCTAACAAATTTTTCTGTTTTTGCTTTATAAGTTTTGATCGATCTCTAATCCATGTGCACACGGTTTCGAAAAGTGCAGCAACGATTATCATCGAGTCTCGCTTTCGTAACGTAATTCCTCGTTCCACCCACTTCCGGCGGCCACGCATTCGAGAGCACCGAGGATCGATATTTCGCGGGGGCAGCGACTCGTGGGAGTATGGTTCCGCGGATAATTGAAAGCCGTCGGAAAATCGTGCGAGTCATCGTGCACGAAGGCCTAGCAAAGGGGGTGATATTATTAAAATTGACTGAAATGAGAGGGGGAGGGTTGGCGGTCGAGAAATCGCTGCCAATTCGACGCATTTGATCGGCCACGCTCATCCAACACCTGCCATCTCTTTCGACGTCCTCATCGATCGTTGTTTCTTTCGTATTACCACGATAAAAATCCTAAACCAATAATTAAAATATAATTTGTGTTATATTTAAACGGACACGTTGATGTATGACAATTTTTCAGGATAAAAATGGTTTTTATTTTAGGAACAGAATTTTAGTTTCCGATGGAAGGAATTGTAATTGTTCAAATTTTTACTGTAATTAGAAACGTTACGAATTTACTGTTGGTAATTTATCATTAAATTGTGACTTATTTTTTAATGAATTTATGTTATTCAAATATGAAATTAAATAACGTATCTTTGTATTAATTGATATAAAAAAAATACGCTAAATTATTGAGAGAGCCCTCAGAATTTTTACTGCACGTATGAAAGAATTTGTGCTGTAGAATTTTTCATCTGTTGGAAAACAAAAAAGAAAAAAATATATAAAATAAACCGAAAAAGGGCGTTTCACGTTTCGTTTCTATCCATTTCTCGTCAATTAAATAGAAACGTGTTTTCGACCGGTCCTAGGAAGTATCGGTGTGTTAAAGAGTGTGCGGCAGGGGGTTGGACCCGGAACCGAACGACGAAAATCAAACGTTTTTCGGTTGGCCTGATGGCCTGCTTAAAACTTTTACCTTTCGCGGAACGTTTGCACGGAAACGATGAAACGGAAATTTAACGAAAGATCGGCAACCAGGGGCTGAGGGTGCGCACACACACCACCGTCGGTCTTGTTTGTACAATCGATCCCGAAGCGTGCTGCTTTTATACGCGCGTTCTACGAGAAGGGATCGTTCTTTCTCGCTGGAAAACATCGAAAAATCTTCGACCGTTCGTTTTCTGCAACAAAAACTTTGTTGTACCACGAATTTAATTAGACTCATCGCTCGTAGTTATTTCATTCGCTTTTCCTGGTTGTTTGAATTATCGTACACACAGTACGATTCGAAGGCTTCGGCGAATGGAAGTTCAGTTTTCTTGGAGAATGATGATGGTATGTGTGTGATTTAAAATTTTTGATCGGTAAAAAAAAAAGTGTTAGCAATGTATATTATTATTCAAATAATTATTAAACTTGGTATACCACAGACTTAATTTTTGTAACGTAATATCTTCATTTGATTAGCTTCTGTTTTCCTTTTTGTTTTCTTTTCAATAGAATACCTATATTTTTTGTTCTTTTTTGTTTTTCNTCGAAAAATCTTCGACCGTTCGTTTTCTGCAACAAAAACTTTGTTGTACCACGAATTTAATTAGACTCATCGCTCGTAGTTATTTCATTCGCTTTTCCTGGTTGTTTGAATTATCGTACACACAGTACGATTCGAAGGCTTCGGCGAATGGAAGTTCAGTTTTCTTGGAGAATGATGATGGTATGTGTGTGATTTAAAATTTTTGATCGGTAAAAAAAAAAAATGTTAGCAATGTATATTATTATTCAAATAATTATTAAACTTGGTATACCACAGACTTAATTTTTGTAACGTAATATCTTCATTTGCTTAGCTTCTGTTTTCCTTTTTGTTTTCTTTTCAATAGAATACCTATTTTTTTTGTTCTTTTTTGTTTTTCTTTTTTTGTTTTCTATGGTACAGAGTATTAGATTAATTTTGTGAGAAGAATAATTGTATTGTGATCACGATAGAAAAATATTATAAAAAGAAAGAAGGGAAAAAAAGCTCGAAAGAAAAAGGAAAACCAAGCTTAACTCAATCATACAAGTTTCAAGCGAATAATCATTCTTTTTGTATATAGTAATTCGATTGGTGTAAATATTATGCGAAACTTGTAAGTTGATCGATTAAAGGCACTTGCGGCTTGTGGAAATAAAAATGAGTGACGCGAAACTAATGAAGATGGAACATTAAACATGTTCAATATTAGCGATCAAATATTTATAAAGAAATGTTTACTGGAACGTATGTACAGATTCTCTGAATCGATGTTTGCGCTAGTATAGACCTGTTTTCTTAACGTGTTAGGAATATCGTTGCAACGATCCTGTTTGCCTCACTTTTTTTCATGGTAATTAAACTGTTTCGCTGTTTATAATTCGAGTAAGTTAATTATTCATTAAACTGCATCAGATAACATTTTTTCGAACCTGAAAATCATATCGACCGATCGCTTGTAATATACTTTTTTGCCTGGTAAACGTATAACATTTCACCCTCCGATTAAAACGAGTACTACACACTAACAATATGCAAATAATTATTACACGGGTTCAAAAATCGGCAATTAAAATATTTCGCGCATCCAACGATCGAATTTTTCTTCAAGAAAACGATGACGAAGTCTGCGGAAGGACTGTGAAACGAAATTTCCATCGCCTGACTAACGTTCGTCAGGGTACTTTGACATTAAACAAGATAATACTGCTTGCGAGCAGAACCAGGATCTTGGATCCTACTTCGTGCTGACTAATCGGTCATCGAGTCTTGTAAATAAGATTGTAAAGAAAAACGTCCGGCATTTTCAGCGGGTTATGTTACCAGTTACAACCTTTGGCCCCTTTGAGTCACAATTTACGGCCTCCTTTATTCTCAAAACGGTCCCATAGTTCGCTAACGAGTCGCGTATTGCGTCACGGTATCCCTCACGGTGATGTTTGTCGCTTGTTTTTCCGATTGTCTCGTAAATGTTCGACTATGAGTCATGAACTGGCGATTCTTAAAAGATTCATCGTTATTTTGGTCATGGATCAAAAGCTAGAAATTGTGTTTTGGGTGAGAAACATTTTTCCTGCGGTTCGTCATAGGGTGACACCGTAAAACGAGGTCTGAAAAATCCCATTATATTTTTAAATAAAATTTTTCTTCGTTCATCTCGATATTTCTTTACGAATAAAAATTTAGCAACACTGTATACTTCGATATATCTGTCAGAAAGATTTGAATTTTTCTTTTTTTCCTAAAAAAATTAAATAATTAAATATTTAAGTAGAAAAGAACTACGATATGTCGGACCGCGCGCTATAAGTTAAGAGTTGAAGCTTCTTCGAGTAATTATTATTTTTCAACGATATTCCTTTTCTACTTTTCAACCCTTAAAACACTCCCCAAAGAAACTGTATCGAGAATCATTAAAATAATTTATGAAATTTACGAAGAGTTTTCTTAGAAAGAAAAACAAAGACGAACAGCGGAACAAATTCTTCTCCGCGTACAGCGTCGAACACACCGTTTACCGATTAAAAAGTTTGCGCAAACGATTCGAGGGTACGATTTCCGAGGTCTGGTAGAACGTCGTCGAGTAATTGTACTGTATTGATCCTGCCAGCGACTCGGTTATTACTTGCAAATATTTACCGATTTGCCGCGATGACAAACAAGCGAGGCGAGCCGCGATTCGACGAGCTTTGCCCGCTCTTTCACTTATTTATACTTTTCAACAGCCGCGCGCTCATTTTGCACCGAGATACAGCTGCGTCGTTTAGAAACTAAGATAGTAAACGGGCAAGATAAAGGGGCCAAGATAAAGTCGAGTAATCGTGATATTTTTGTTCTTCGAATTTCAGTAGCTTCGAGGTTGTTTGGAATATTTATGGCAGGAGTTTGTGGGTTCAGGGGTGAAATGATTTCACGTTGGAGACTGTTCGATTAAACGGGAAGAAACGTTTAAAAGATGATTCTTTACTTAATCCTATGATTTCTATGGAATTCTATTTTACACAATTAATTCATTTCTTTTTTCTAGTAAATTTTGAAAATAGTTTCTATAATTTTTCACGGTAAAGCTATTTAAAGAATATTCATCAATATTCAACCCTCTATCTGTGCTCCAAAAATGTGCTATCATAATTTACTATTAACTCTGTTCCCAATCAACATCATTTGTAAAATAAAACTCGAAATTTTAGTAATCTAATTTACTAAAATACTAAAAACCCTTTCAACCCCCTGTCACCAGAAAATACACCAGCCCTAATCTTCACTGTTCCAAGCAACCCTAACATTCCCGAACCAAATTACAATCCCATTAATTACAAATTTTTCGAATCTCTCCTAAACGCTTCAATCAACGTCACGTATACATCTTTCAGAACCATTTTCCCACAAAACGCAAGGCGAGAAGTATCGTTCCCGGCCACGAGCCAGCTTCCCCTCCTTCTCGATTCAGGGAACGAAATTACACGGGGATGAAAACAGAGCAGGACGACGAGAGGGGGCAGCCGTAAGTGGATGCAGGGCGAAATTGAGTCACTTAAAAAACGATACACCGCGTGTGCTTTATCGTGCTCGAGGCGGCGCAGACCGAGCCCTCGAAGGAGTCACGTGCAGTGCGTGCCTTGTCGAGCTTTTCCCAGATTTGCGGCCCTCGAGATCGGCCGTCGGCCTATCTGCGACCAGGAGGACCTGGCTACGGCCCCTCGATTCGGCCAGGGCAAAAATAATAGACTCGTCGCACGTTCTCGGGGATCGTGGTGTCGCGAAGAACCGTCGAACGAGGATGAATCTTGGTTTAAGTGGTTCATAGGAGTGATTGGAAAATTGTTTCTTCAAGGTTGTTTATTTGGGAACGAGTTGAGGGGGTGGGCTTGGTAGTACGGGGAGAATAGGTGAATTTCTTTTCTTCTTTTTTTTCTTTCTTTCTTTCTTTCTTTTTTTTTTTTTTTTTTTTTTT
>SMSQ01022891.1:0-27536 GCA_019453375.1 Ctenoplectra terminalis | reverse complement strand
TTTTTTTTTTTTTTTTTTTTTTTTTTTTTTTTTTTTTTTTTTTTAAGAAATTTCGTGTAGTAATATTTTTTGCGAGTGCCAAAAGAAAAATGAAGAGGAAAGATCGATTTCGTTAGTAGCAACTAAGATGAAAGATGAACGTGCTTAAATTTTTTTAAATATTCTTTAAGCATTGGATAAACTTGACTGTAAAAATATTCAAAGAAGCAAAGAATTTTGTAAATTGGAAATGCACGCGGAACTGGGATTTCCCTGAGCCAGGAAAATTGGTTTTGCCCCGATTATGCCGGTGCTTAATGCGGTTCACGCTCCTCTCTCGCGCAAATGTTGTGACAGCGATTTACGAAGTCACAGGCTAAGATTTGCACGGACTTAACGCCGTTCTTCAACAGTTCACAGCCTTCTTGCTTGGTTGTTCTCATTTAGAAACAGGGATTTGTCGATCACTGTCCCTGTGTACAGCTTATACGTGTTTCCAATATTGTTACTGTATAATACTATTATATTTATTCTACAATCTCTGTTCATTTCGCTTAATCGTTCCTAAATCCAACAGACGTGCTTCTATTACAAGTCATCGAGGTTTCATTTTGGTTCTACCGTAATGTTAATTTCTATTTTCTTTTTCTATTTTTCCAAGCAACACCTTTTTCTTTTCCTCTTCTTCGTAACCAACAACTCCACCTACTATTTTTCCCGTCTTCTTTTTTCCACCTGACAAAATTCAACCACCGTTCAGCTTCTTTCACAGTTCGCCATAATTTATGCCGTGACACGCGAGACACTTACGAGCTATTGCCGTCATTAACGCGTGTCCATGTCTCGTGTAGTGATTTTTCCGACCGTCCAACCCCTGTACAAAGATGGCCGATGTTTTTCGGACGTGACCCAGCCGCGGATGCACCTGATTTTCTGGGTAACGCGAAACATTGACTTCTCGACGGGGCGGCGGTTTGTTTCGTAAAGCCTTGAAACAACAAACCCCTTGCCACTCGTGGAGGCCGTAATCGCGTGACAGGTATTTAGGTTGCCGCGTGCTCGTCGAGATATTTTTCTAGGGCGAACCGAAAAATAGGGAATCTGGGGCCCGAGGAGCCGGTGATCCTTGGCTCTTCGGTGAAACGTGTTGGTCCTTTAGGATTCTTATTTTTTCTTTTTTCTTTTTGTATCGTGTGAATCGAAAAGGGAAATCGAAGTTAGAATGTTTGGTGTATTTTTGTTTCGCTGTTACGTAAATTGAAAAGCAGAGAATTGGAATTAATTTAATCTTTTCAAATTTTATGGAAAATCTGAAATTTTTAATCGTTAATTCTCTATACCTGCAATTTTATTTGTATACGGAGAGAATAAATTGTAATTGAATAAAGATTATATGTAATAATTAGTATAATTAGTTTTGTAGATTTGGAATTTTTTTTAATAGAAATTACGGTCAATTTTTCGCGTTTCTTTTAAGGCGGTCAGTGGCCCATGTGCTAACAATCTATCAAGGGCGTTAATAATAGGAAAAACAGGAATGGACCACCCACGTGGACCAGGTAGCCATCCTTCAGGACCCGCTGGTCGTTTCTTCAACTGTCTACCCTGGTGTCACCCCCCCTTCGTCTCCTTATAAAAATGACAAAACACTTTTATCGAGTCGGAGGCCCTTGACTCGCGCGTTTCGGGCCTTCAAACGAAGTCAAACACCTTTCGGTTGGTCAACTTCGACGGAAAAGCATTGCTTTTAAGATGTTTTGAAACGCTAGAGGGTGAAAGAATTTTTGTTTAATTTTTAAAATGGAAATCTGTGAAGTTGTGATATTTTTTATTTGCTTTGTTTCAAGTCTTTCGCGGCGTTAAATTTTCTTATGCGGAAAAATAGAATTCCACCGGCAGGAAATAATTTTTAATTTCAATTCGAATAAATTTATCGCTCTGAAATTTTGTCAGTACGTTTAGTTACTCAATGAAGAATTAATTTAGGAATAATTTCTGAAATTGCAGCCGACAAATTTCGCGCGAACGATCAAGTTTTAATTCACAATTTTCACGTTCCACGGTTTAATTCACCTAATTTTTTTTAATTTTTCGTACCGAATTCATTTGCGGAAACTGTCTGCGTTTAACGAACGTTAACGAACGTTTTTTTTTCCACGATCATAATGAATTTCTGGCACCGTGCCGCTTTTTTATCAGTCGCAAATAAGTTGTTAAAATTCCAAGTCGCAATAAAACCGACTGTGATGAAGTATGACGTCCGGACTGAAAATAGAATACCGGAGAACCGATGCAAAAAAGCTCGGCTGTTCGCTCGCAGGACTGATTCTCATTTTTTAAATCGCATAAAAAATATTTACAACAGGAGAACTGAAAGAGATTAAACAAACGAGGTCCACGAATTCAAATATTCAAAATACATTGACTACGAAAACCGAAAAAAAAATAAATAAATAAAAACGTTAGCTATGGTAAAAACCACCCTTATCAGAAGAACCAAAAACAATTCCCAATAATTTCTACGCACAGCGATTACAAAAATTCTAAAATCATCTAAAATACCTCCAACAGCCAGGATAAAAATGCCAAAAAAAAACTGCATCACATCAATTGCAACAGCAAAAAATAAAAAAAAGAAGCAAATAAAAAAACAAAAGAACAAAATTCTTTTAACCATACAACCCAACCAACACCAATTCCTATTCGTCACAGATAACGAACCAAAGAATAGAGTCGAACCCGCGGTCTAGGGAATACCTTGGCCAAAAAAGTCACTAGCTGTGCTTCGTAACACCAGATCCGTCTGTGCAACCGTCAACTGAGAGGAGAATCGATCGCGTCCGCGATACGGCGTAATCTAGGTCAAATAGCAAATCGTTATTTAATCGTAGATTAAGGATCGGTACTAATCGAAA
This sequence comes from Ctenoplectra terminalis, assembly GCA_019453375.1. Taxonomy (NCBI): domain Eukaryota; kingdom Metazoa; phylum Arthropoda; class Insecta; order Hymenoptera; family Apidae; genus Ctenoplectra; species Ctenoplectra terminalis. Next base: position 24,642 of record SMSQ01022891.1, on the reverse strand, counting down.
CAAACAGCACTCGATTGCGCACTTGTGCCGTGCTCGTCAGGAGGGGGCGGGTGCCGGAGGTGTAGGAGAATCGAGGAGAGGGAGTGATTTGTTGTAACGAAGAACGCCGCGCGCGCTTGGCACAATGTAGCCACTTGTTTACAGGGACAATATTTTCATTCCGCAAACAATTGGTGGCTCGATAAAGACCCGGCGTACAGGTGGGTGCTCGGATCTAACGTTGTAACGCGCCGCCCGTTCGTGAATGCCTGTCCCCCTCTATATATGTGTGTGTTTACGAATCTCTCGAGTAAAGTATTAGCCGACTCTAAACGCTTGAATCATCGAGTTGTATGCCTTCGATTCGTCGGCCCGTCACGCCCGCCACCGACCGATATTTCTCCTGTTTCTCCTTTCTCCTTTCTCCTTTCTCCTTTCGTTTCTTCTCTTGTTTCCGTTAAATTATTTTTTAGTCACTGCTCGATGTATTTCATACGCGTATACTTTTTTCTTCCGTTGGGAAGGTTCGTGAATTTTTATGACAATTTTTGTTACATCGACGGGGGTGAAAGACAGAAACTTGCCGATGTTGATATTTCGGAGGTTGTTTTCTTTGAGAAGATTCTTGAGGAGCTGCAACGAGGGGGTTGGTTTATGGTTGACTCTAGTTTTCAGTTTTTGTCGCTCGAAGATGACATAGGAAGAGAATCTCGGTCTCTTTGTATCCGTGGAATTTTTCGAATCGTATCTCGGGCTTTGTTTTCGTCGAAGATAAGTTTTACGCAACGATGGTGACAATAGGAGGCGGACTCGCATGCAGAGGAATATCGATCACGTGAAAGCGTCGAACTTCGTCTTCCTCATTTACGACCATAGATAATGAACCTCGAATTCCTGTTAGCATTAAACGAGAAGAATTGTTACTTATATCCCAATCTTTTACTTATATACCAATTTTACTAAATCATCCGACCGTATGGGTCAAACGTAAACGCCTGATATGGAAGATAATTTTAACCTATTTTTAGGTAACCTTTAGGTGAATTATTTCTTCAATCCGTATCTATCGTCTCCATCACGAATTATATTTTCGTCGAACGTTAAAACTTGCAGCCTCGATGTTCGATCCCAAGATGATCGGCAAAGTTGGAAACAACCACAATTTCGTATTCCACCCTTTAGGAAGGGGTTGGTGAAATCCGTGGAACGTGTTGGAGGTTCGATGGAAGGAAATGAATGGCAATAAAACGAGAAGGAAAACCCAGGGGCCATTCGTTGCACGTTTAAGGGCCCGCAACGAGGAAAGAAACAATGGCGGCGAGTAACGTGTCCAGTGGAGATAATCCTATGGTGTTTACGATCGAGCAACCGCAAGAACGAAAACAAACGACGGTCTCATCAGGGCCAGAGTCCACTCTTACGGTCGCTGCGGATAATAAGCGGTGCTAAAGTGACTGTAAACGGAGATTTGCTGGTCGTCGGATGAACGATACGCTGCTGGACTTACGTCTGATGCCGTTCGAACCTTTGCAGGCTTCGTCTTCTTCATCTTTGCGATTGTTCTTTCGGTGTTTCTTTTTTTTCCAGCTTGATGGTGATAGGTATTCAAAATTGAGCGAAGTCTACGCTTATAGTCGCTAATGGACGATAAATGGTTATAAGATTGCTGCAAGGTGATTGTAATACTCCACGTTTTATAGAATTTATTTTTGCCCGCGAAAGAGAAAGGAGATAACGAAAAAAAAAAAATAGTATAGGTTGGGATAGTCAAGGATGCAACTATGCGAAACAAGTCATAGATTATTTCTTGTTCTTTATTGTATTCTACGTCGCGAAATAAACGCACGCTGTGGTCCGGAATTAATTACCGGCCTTCGTTCCCCCAAAAAGAACAATTATTCCAACGGTGTAGAAAAATGAAAAAGGAATCGAAATTCAAGGTCCACTTTGAAATACCTTTTTTTTTTCATCCGCCAAAAAAAGGTGAGATAAAAAAACCTCATTCAAATAAAGAATTACTAAAAATTGAACATCAAAGTGAACTACGGATTTTTGTACTTTTATCCTACCTTTTTCTACTTTTTTTTTTTCTCCTTTCTTTTTACTAAATGGAAAACGTATTGTAATAGCAGATAGATATTTAGAGATAGTTTTATCGCAACACAGGGGGCTGTTAATCGGTAGTCACTGGACAAGATACACGGGCCGACGGACAGGCGATCGATAAACCGACGGAGCTCGTTCGTAATGAACTCTGCCTTTCGTGTCTTTGTTCACCGAAAACTATTTTGCTGTCCCTATTTTTTTTACCCGCAACGATTCTCAAAAAATGATAGTAAAATTTCAACGACACCAATCTGTCAGGAATTTCTTTTCCCAATTTAAGAATACGAATTTAAAGAGTAAAGAATTTATTAAAGAAATAAAAAATATATTTTTCACACCAATATTTGAAGGGGGCCCTTGTGCCCTGGAATTCGGCGCCACTGCAACTGATAAGTGATATTTCACGATAACAGGCGTCTGCATCGATCGAAGCGAAATGTTTTTAATTTCTTATTGAAGCTACGCGTGAACCGTGTTTCATAGACCAATTTTTTTCTCTTTTTGCGTCTTCTTTTAAACGAACGGAGTAGGTAATAGTTGTTCGAAAAGGAAATTATATATAAGTTATTAACAATTAATAAACGGTGCTGCGAATGTGTTAAGCGTAGAGATAGGAAAGGCAAAAATTACGTCCCGAAGCTATTGGTTGACGGCAAACAAAGTTTCTTAGCCGATCGCAGAAAGATTTTTCCGCTCGATCCAAGTTTTTGCGTTAAAATCAATTCCGCGGGAATATTTGATCTGCGCGGCGAACCATCTGAGAGGAAATAACACAGAGGAAAAAAGAACATATTCTTTCCTCGTGGCAGAAGAAACGCAGAAGTTTGACCAGCAAACATTTGGAAATATTCGTTCTTCGTTTCTTCTTTTTTCCTTTTTCTTAATTTGATAACAAAGTTACGTGGACTTGCTTTCGATTTTCTTTGTCAATTATATAACGTACCGCTACTTAATACGTTTCCAATAATTTAAGTACTTCTTAAGAAGTATCTAAAAAAATTTTTAACGAATCGTACGTCATGAACGTGTTCAACACAGAGTTTGAAAATGAAGCTCGTCATATTTTTCTGAAAGCATTATGCAATAAAATTTCATAGAACAAAGTATTATTTATTACGAATGAATCGGTAGAAAATGAAAGATCGCCTTGAATGGTAAAGAATGTCCTAAAAAAAATGATTAAAGCGGATAAGTAGTGTCTCAAACAAATTACCAATAAATCCTAAACAATATTTTCGAAACAAACCGTTTCCTAGATTAAAAAATTCAATTCTATGTTTCCTCGAAAAGGAAAAGAAAGAAAGATTCAAAATATCTAAGGTAACCGGAACATTCCTGTCGGCCATATTGGATCCAATAATGAATACCTTAAGAGGACCAAAATAAATGAAACACCTATCAACGCGATTTCTTTCATCGACGTGAATCCGCGCACCCATGGCGAATTTAAAACAATTTTCACCCAACGGTCGTTGGAGGGGGGCGAGTTTCAATTAAAGGAGCGAACGATCCGCGAATCGTTCGGCAATTTCGAGCTGCTGCTTCCGAGATTACCGGATCTCTCGATCCTCCGGAGCAGAGGCGTGTTTGCGAAGCGTATTAGCCACGGCTTAATAAAGTTAAAAATGCACTTTGCGGCGGCCCTGCAATAATGTTAATCCCCGCGTCGGCGAAACCATGGCAGAGGCCGGTTCTCAGGGACGCGATTTTAATCGCTCGATAGACGCGCGTATCCTTTTTTTCTATATAAATGTGAACCATAAATGCTAATATAGTCTAACGAATTATAAACTCCGTAATATTAAACGATTTACTCGACCAACGAGATTTACATTTATAAAGAAACTAAGCAAAGTAAAAAAATCTGTGGCACCAGAAGAAATTGTATCGTTAATGATTCCTCTTCTAACCATTCAAATTCAACCATAAAAATGACATTAAAAATAGCAGAGAACTCGTACGAATTTAATCAGTCTCCTAATTGTTCATCGCTTGATTCGTTCCATTGTCAAAATAATTAGAAGATCAATTTCATGCAAATATTTCCCAGCGGCGAGGCTTGGCGCGCTCGTCGATTATTCACGCGAGAAACTAGCAACGATTAATCGGCGACTAACTCGATATTTAATTCACCAATTCACACACGCGCGCCAGGGCCATCGCATTGTGCACCGCGTGACAGCCTGTAAAATTATTAACACCGGCCGGCCGCGCTGTTTATCATAAACAGCGTCGCGCGAGTTTGTTCAGCGAAACGGTTTGCTTCGAGCCTCGAAATTTGCATTGCTTAATTTTCGTCCAACATTCGCCGATCGTCCAACGATCGACCCAAAATTATAAAGGGAATGCAGTTTTCTAATCGTTTTTCGCTATCATCAATCTTTATTTTTCTTTTTAATTGCCGCGTTATTTAATTTTGGCGAAGAATATAATTTATCGTTGGGATTAAAAAAAAAATTTATCGTCAGAGAAGTTTAACGATCTAAACAATTGATTTTCATTTTATTTGATAATCAATTTTTTTTTTTTTTTTTACTTAAATACCTGGACAATTTTGTTTTTCTAAGCTTTTGTTCGAATTCTAAAGAAGCGACGAATTTTTTAAATAATTTCTTTAGTGTGTTATTTATAAAAAATATTAATAACGCCTAGAAAATAGGATGCACTTTCTTTTCGATGTAACAGATGGTTCTTTTATGTTGCTTTTGGTTTCTAATGGCTAATGTGAAACTGCAAAGTACGTTTCTCCTTCGTGGCGAACAAAATGGGTCACCATTCGGTGATTTACACCGCGTGGAACGTGTTAAGTCGTTGAATAAATGCGACACATCGAGCACCCTTCGATGCTTTCTTCTCCGTCGCGTTCCCTTGAGATCTCAAGTCGCAGACACATTAGACCTCACTTCACACTTCCTCGAAAAATAACTAGCCATGTTCGCGAATCGCTGATTCCTCCATCGTTCTTCGTCCACGATCATGGTCTTCGTCGGTATCATTTTTGTTCTTATTCTTTTACCCTTCTTTCTCCGGAAGAGCCGGAGAAACTACTGTCATATAAATTATCAAAAATCGTATCGTCGAAGCGGTGTCTTGTTAATTTTAAAAAATTTCTTTTTCCTTTTTAGATTTTAAATTTAATTAAGATTAATTACAGAAGCATCGTAAATCAGTGGATAGAGATGCATAGAAATTGAATTAAAATTTATTGGTTAAAGATTTTAGAATTAGTGAAATTGATGTCTTTAAATTATTCAGAATTAATAAATTTGTTCCATTTCTTGGTATATTTTATATCGACCTACTGCTTCGCTTCCCGTCGGAGAAAATAGTCATATCAAACGTATATTTCTCATAGTTTGAACTGTGGAATTTTATTTTACGATACCTTTGGAGAGAAACGATGAATTTTATTTCTAAACTTTGCGTTAATTATTTCCATAACGCAGGATTTAAAAAAGAATATTTTTAGGCATATTTTTTGACCTGTTTAAAGAAGCGTAATTCATAGGGGTAATTTTTTTTTTTTAAACGGATAATCGGGAAATAATGACCAGAAAATTAGTCGACTTGCAAGTTTCGAGGCGTCAATGCGACGGAGGGAGCGACATAGGAAACCGCGCGACTGGATCGAGTTAAGCTAACCAAATTATTCGCCGAAAATCCGATCTCTTTTTATTACGCGCGTTTAATATTCATGGGCCACGGACGGTTAATTATTCGAGACGCGATAAACGATTAATCGGCGCTGATCGAGCGACGCGATGCGTTGGAAAAGCGGAAAATTCGATTGCGAAACTCGATTGTCAGATGCTCAGGTAGTACGTTACTGATTTTCTGTATGAAACGATATTAAAATAATTTTTATCCTTTGGTAAATAAATTTATAATTGTTCAAAAAGAATTATAAAGAAAAATCATAGAAACATCATTTCTACTCTTTATAAATTATTTTAATTAAGGAAAAACGTGTTAAAAAAAAGAGATTAAAAGTATATTATACGAAATATAAATTATATTTAGCAAAGAAATTTCTAATCATTGAAAAATAATTTTCTATTTAAAAACAATATTTATTTCTCCGTTTTTCTATCGTTTCTATTTTTTGTGAATTATTTTAATCGAGAAAAATCGTGTCGAAGAATGTCGTTATATTTTCTATAATTAATTATAGTTGATGTTTGGTGATTCGTTGTATGAAAAGAAGTTGAAGTGTACTTAAAGTAGAAGAGGCTTAATTCGATCGTAAATATCGACAAATTCACGCGAGATGTTTAGAGTTATCAGTGTTCTATGGATATAGATAAATATTATGCGTGTATATTTGTTGTTGTAATTAAACGTTATCGACTCTGTTTGAGTTATCTAGCTTTGACATAGGTAATGAAACCAGCGGAATTCTTACGTAAGTTGATCAAACCAGTTCTAACTATAATTTACCACGATACAATATTTATATTGTTGGATTTGGTTAAATAAATAAATAAATCTATTCAAACCTCCTTCGATATTCCTTCTTCCAATTCACCATTATCATATTTTTAATTTCTATTTCTTTAGATTTTTTCTTTAACGAAATTCTCTGTTTTTGCAAGTAATCCATGTGCGTACAATTATTCGATTAATTCAATGCAATTCATACCGCTCATAATTTCCATGGCTGCCATGTTTATGGAATCTTGGAGTTTAAAAATAATTAAAGAATAAATGGTCGTTTGATTAATTTGAACGCGTTGCAGATCATCGAATATTATCACTTTTAATATTTCTCGCGTGTTTGCAGATTCAATTGGTTTTGTTTACTGGAATTATAACGGTACACTAAACAAAGCAGTATATCATCAACCGTATGGAAGAAGAAAGAGAATAATCGATCCAATTAAAATTTAAAGATTCTAAATCGCAACACCGGTTGGATCCTATGAATAATAATTTTGGTAAATTAGAAGCAACTTCTGCCGAACGCGTTCGAATGATTCGTTAATGAATCGGGATCGATAACGAGCAAGATTGTTAATTAATCCGAAGGTACGTCTCGCATCTGTTCAAACAATGTGGCTCCTAGCTCGATGAACACTGGTCTGCTTGTTTAAATCGTTAAATGTTTAATAAATAGGGAAGGTAGCAAATATTTAAAGGGGATCGCGACAGTTTCGAACGTTTCTGTTTCAAGTCGTACTGATTCGAAATTTTTAACTGTAATTCGATAAAAAAAAAACCTATGTTATACTTCTTAAATCGAAACATAGTTGTTTTATATTTTTAAATTAGGAATCGAAGGATGTACCACGGATTTTAGCTCTTTGAACGTGGCATCCCTCTCTTTTTTCGATTTAAAAAAACCTTCCCAGGTTTCTAAGCAAAATTGCAAATACTGTTCTCGAAAATTTAGCATAGAATGCATCAACTGCGCTCCGACTTTACTCAACAGTCACCGATTTCCACAAAATTATAACAGAACCAATTCACACGGAATGCAACAGAACCAAACCGTTTCCACGGAAGACATAAAAAAAAAAATGATCCCAAAATGAGTTCAACAAATCAGTCTCACAAGCACCAACGAACCTGCCAGTGCTCTCCGACCCGTCGCAGCTCCACGATCAGCCTCTTCCTCTTCGACTCTTCAGCGACGTCACAAAGAGCCCAACCACACCATCCGCACGAACTAACAGAACCACCATTCAAACTCAACCCCAAACTTCCCCACCGACAACCTCGTTAAAAAAACAACAAAACAAAAAAACAAAAACAAAGTACCAACGAATCACCAAAGAACATACCGAAGAAGTAACCAAACCAAGAAAAAATTAAGCACCGCGATAAAAACAAAAAAAAATTAAACCAAAAAAATTCAAACAATTGAAGAACGACGAAAAATGAAAAAAGAAGCTGAAGAAAGAAAGAAATGTAAAGAAATGCAAAGAAAATCAACCCGCCGCGTGACGCGCGCCACTAGGTGTCAAACGCGTGGCAGACAGACAGTTGACATGACATGAGAGGAGCGTCGGGACGCGGCCGTCGGAGCCGTGGTGGATGGCCACCGTGGCCAGGCGTCCCGAAGGATATTGCGCAAGCGGCTGTTCCCGCAGCTGCGCCCTCCGCTGGTGAACCCGCTCCGGACGGCCTGCCTTCTTCGCCGCTCGCATTATCGCGCCACCGATTTACGCGATACGAAGGGGACACGTTGGAAGCCCTCCTGCGCGACCCCATTGGCCAACAGCCATCGAAAAGTGGGGCTAGGTATCGGCCCATTGGCCGGTTAGGTCTGAACAGGCGCGGCGGGTCGATCGAGGAGTGGGATGTGTTTGAACAAGATCGGGAGACTCAAGAGTAGCGGAGTACACTCGCTAACCGGCCTCCATCCACACGGCACACAGAGAGACAGAGAGACAGCGAACTGGTGAATGAGGGAGAGTGGAGGTGAGGCGGCTCAAACACACAGGGCCCCGCTCAAACAACCTCGATCGTTGCTCGTCGTGTGTTCTCAGCCCGTGCTCGCTGCTGGCCGCGCGACCAGCCCGCGCGTCGAATCCGATCGCGTATACAACTGTCGCGCCGCATTGTCGAAACGATCGGCCAGTGATTTTCGTTTTTTTTTTCATTTTCCAAGATTTCATGCCACATCGACGATACCGACCGGTCTCCGAGTGATCAAAGATCGAATAAGCAGTGTCTTCGCAGAGTGGCTGATTACAGTAGCTACGGTGTACTTTGATGATACTTGTCTCAGACGGAGGTACATCTTCGTGGTACCGGCTGTTGAAGATTCTGTGAGAAATCGGGGGATTCAGTGCGCGCTTTGTGTTTCGAGGAACGTGACAGATAAAAGGGAAAGGACCTTAAGCGTAAAAGTGAAGTTTCTTTTTGGTGAATTGAATTTTTGAAGAACAGGATACCGCCTCTCGATCATCGAAGACAGTGTGACACGCATAGTGGTCGAGAGGTGTCCTGATCGTTGATACGCGGAAGAATCGAAGGAATCGAAGGAATCGAAAGAATTAAAAATAATTAAAAAGAATCCCCGGTAACGTGTGTCGCGTTTCGAAGGTGACAGGGATTCTTATTCCCGGGGAGAAGATTAAGGGAGCGTCGTATTACCAGCAGCAGCCGTGGTACCGCGGTTTTCATGATTCCCGTTTGACGAGCAGACAGCAACCCGCCACCTCGGCACCGGTGAGCTCTATGACCATGCTCCAGTCGCAGAAGCTGTACGGCGACGCTGGTGGCCTCGGCGGCGCGATGACCAGCGCCGCGATGTCCACGATGGGCAGCATGGCGCCGACGTACAGCTCGATCAACTCGATGAGTTGCATGCCCATGGGCATGTCGATGGGCGTTGGAGTCGGGCCTAGCTGTAGTCCCCAGGATGCCGGAGGTTTCAACATGAGCAGCATGGGCTCGGCCATGGGGATGGCCTCGATGGGCGGCGGTAGCATGGGGCCTTACGGAAGCGCCTCCATGGGCGGCGGTGCTGCTTGTATGACCGCCGTCGGATATAGTCCTCTGACGCCAGGCGGCGGTACCGCGGTCGCGAGAGATCCTCTTTCGCTCACAGAGCCGGACTCGCCTAATTCTGCTCTTCAACGCGTCAGGACCGACAAGCCTTACCGCAGAAGCTACACCCACGCGAAACCACCCTATTCCTATATCAGTCTGATCACCATGGCCATCCAAAACGCGCCGACTAAGATGTTGACGTTGTCAGAGATCTATCAGTTCATCATGGATCTGTTTCCCTTCTACAGGCAGAACCAGCAACGCTGGCAAAATTCTATAAGGCATTCTCTCAGTTTCAACGATTGCTTCGTGAAAGTGCCGCGAACTCCGGATAAACCGGGCAAAGGTTCCTTCTGGACTCTGCATCCCGACAGTGGAAACATGTTCGAAAATGGCTGCTATCTGCGCCGGCAGAAGAGGTTCAAGGATGAGAAGAAGGAGCTCACCAGGCAGAATAACAAGCATCAACAACACCAACAACATCACAGCAGTCCGGCTGCAGTCGCGGCCGCGGCCGCTGCCGTCGCCGCCGGACACAACAGCCCGACCTCTCACGAACTGGCACACGCAGGTAAAAAGACTCCTCTCCATCACGGACCTCAACAGCAAGACGACAAGGATCTCCATTCCCTGGTGTCTTCGCATCACCATCATCACGCAGCCAGTCTCCACCAACATCACGCCGCTCTGAAGAGCGACACGACGGACATAGGCGGCCTCCTAGGGCCAGACTTGGGTGCTGCACACGACGAACTGACCGCCATGGTCAGTCGAAGCCTTCACCCACACCTGATCTCCAATCCAGCGGGTCTTCACCATGGAATGACGGGCAGTCTCAAGCAAGAGCCACCGTACACCGCCGCCAGCCATCCCTTCAGCATCACCAGGTTACTGCCAGGCGCGACGGCGGGCACCTCGCCCGGCGCCCAAGACACCAAGCCTCCCGAGATGAAGATGTACGAACAGCTGCACCAGAGCTACGCGAACTTCGGCTCACCCCATCATCCTCACGCGCATTCAGCGCCCCCGAGTCATCACCATCACAACGGAATGCACACGGGCTCGAACGCGGCCGGTCCCATGCACAACATGAGCAATCATCATCATCAAGAGTATTACCAGAGCCCGCTGTACCATCACGCGACCAGCGTGGCCAGCAGCAGCGCGCCACCGCCGCCCTCCGTCGCCACCGCGGCTCCGGGCTTGTGACACCACGCCACCCACCCCTACGCCTTGGCCTGAGTCGCTGCAGCTGCGGCTTACGCCGCCACCGCAGCCGTGAGCAACCCCTCGACCACGGCGAACCTCGTTCTTCCTGCCCATCATCATCAGCAGCAGAACCAATCTCATCAACAATCTCATCAACAAGCTCATCAACAACCGCCCCCATCTTTGTCCTCTTCGTCGTCCTCCTCGTCGTCCTCTTCGTCCTCCCTGCTGGCGTCCTCGCAGCCGACGGCGGCCGTGCCATCGACGCCGCTTCGTGCTCCTGCATTGACCCAACACACCGGGTCGAATCAGCGACGTCGACGACGCTGCGAGGACAACGAGGCGGAAGCCTGCTGGCCCGTCGTCCACGAGGACGATTACGACGAGGAAGAGGAGGAGGACGACGAGGAGGAGATCGTGTGAGCAGATGGAACGGAGAAGATTGGATGATTCGAGGTGAGAACCACGCGGCTGGATCTTCGTTGATCGTTGTCGATCGGGGGATGGTGAGGTGCGGACGGTGCGGGCGTAAGGGTCGTCTCGGAGGCGAAGGACTGGAGGTGCACGGGAGACGGACGAGGCGGGCAGGTGCGAATTATTGGGTTTCTTTTTGTGGAAAGAGTGAACGGTTGATCGTGACACGGTCTGGGTGGTCGTGAGTTGGTTTATATGGCCGGGATAATTGGGGGATCACGGTTTATTAGGTTGTTTAGTGAGATGTTGAGTACCTCAGGGGGGAAGTAGGTTCCTTTGTGGGTTATTTCATTCACGTGATTCTTCGATGAAAGTAACTCGAAATCGTGAAACGAAACGATCAGTGTCTTTAGATGTCGATGTTTCTGTTCACAATTTGGTAGAGCCTTGATAGTTGCGGACACGTGGACTGAAAAAAATTCAGTCTCGATTTTAGCGAGAACATTCTAAGACTGACTACTCTCTTCGATTTCAATTACAAATCTGCAGCTATGCAGGTTCTACCGAACTATTAGTCTTTGAAGATACCAAAAACGAAAAAAAAGAAAAAGTTCGGTTCAATTTTTCATTTCCATTCGAATCTCCGAATACCCAAACCTTCTAATTCCATTTACTATCCTCGACACGCGTCGTTCCAAAGGTTCGATCGACATCGTACCGACGCCAATCACCGAGCTATCGTTTCGTTGCACACAGTGTGGAAGCGTACAGGAAAATCTATCGAGACGCCGATCAAGCGCCACTCGAATCGTGTGACTCACGGCCGCGAGACTAGATATACGATTGCCATCTAAAGGGGAAATAAAACGAAGAAAGTCGCCGATGTATCGACCCTGTTCGATCTTGTTTCTCCACCGGTTTCCTGTTCGCGGCTGTTCGACTGACGTTCACTTCGACACGCATAGGTTTTTTTCTGTGATACGCGACGACGATGCACCGGACGATCCTCTGATTGCGTGGCATTTGCCTCAAACATCAGCCGTTCTCTCGTTCCTTTTTAACACATTGCTTACCATAGTTCTCTCATTTTCTAAGCTACATTTTCATATTCTTACGAATAGAATTTAAAAAATAGAAGCTAGATAGGCAACCGTTTTATTCCCTATATTTTTGGTTTATTCATATCTTTTTGCTCATCGTGTACATTCTGTATATTTTTGTGGTTTCAAATTTTTTATAAACCGATAAAAATTTTCAGTCCGGTAATAAATATTACTTTTTAGTACTTTGGTCTATGAAATTTTATTTCACGATAAGTTCGCAGGAAAAAACCTAGGATTGTTTTAACCCTGTTATTGCATTTGGGTCATCTTCGTCTCACTGGTATTTTTCTTTTGTTAATTTCTTAATTCCAAGGAACTTGTAAAGAAGCGGCTGTTGAAAGCGAATCTTCTTGCCTCAGTTTTATGCTACATACATTTTTCTCAAAGTTAGAAGTTCTTTTTTACAGCGAAACAAAAATACGAATTGGGTCGAAAGGAGTTTGAAGATGGTAGCAGGGTCAAAATTGTTTTTAGGTATATTATTGAAAATATTTAAACGAGATTTGATTTATGTGGCTAGCAATGTGTTAAAAAGCGATGTATTCGTTGACGAATCGAACGATCCGTTTCTTTTCACGATACACGAGTGCAATTTTCCTTCTTGTCGGAGGGAAGTTGATTAGGAGAGATTGAATTGAATTTATTGGCGTTTTCGAGACACGAATACAGATCTTGGGTTTATTTTTTTCTTTTTTTTCTGAACGGTTGTTTAAAGAAGTAATTGTTAGAAGTAGGGAATTTATTGTTCGAGATAGTTGGTAACAATTGGTACGTTCGGTTTTCGAAAATAATGGTCGAGATTTAAATATTCACGTTGCTCGATGATCGATATAAATATATAAAATCGTGTTCAAACAAAATTGGAATTCTTCGAAGATTCTATCGTACGTTCGATGCCTTATTTTTGGAATCGTATGATTTATAACTTGACTCACTACTTGTGTTTCCTCGAAACAAAGAGCAGGATCGACAATCGCTAGACGATTGTTTATCGAGCGTAGATTGTGATATTAGAAACCGATAGCGAAGGTCTTTTTTAGGATTATCTGTACCTTCGATGATGCATACTTCTTTTTTCACCGGTCGTTGATCTCGATTCCTGTGCTCTTCGATTGTTTCGTCACTTATCGTCCATGTGCAATTGTACACGCGTTCACATCGGAATGTTCGTTAATTCGACAATTATGTTTTATCGGGAATCGAGATTTATCGATAAGCTGGTACCGTTTGAAGAATTTCAGACGATGCGCCGACACTTGCAGATTTCTTCTGTTTTCTTCTAGAAGATAAGCTTCGGATATTTATCGAGTGTATATTGTGTAAAAAATTGTTAAACAGTTTCGTGTTTTTAAACGATGCGCGTAATGGTTAATCGAAGAAAAATTCGAGAACACACTTTGGTTACTTTAATTGGAAAAGTTTGGCGACAAAGACCTTCGAAGGCGAAATTCTCTGTCTCTTAATAAGTAAAATCCATTAAAAATCTCGACAACTATATAAAAGACTAATACAAAGACTAATGTTTTAGAATTATTAAAGATCCAAGAACCTGCGATTCGTGTCTCGAAGCTGGTTAAGATCTCGAAAGGAAGGAGAGCCCCGTTCGATGGCTGGCTCGAACCCGCGCGAGCGTCGGCGTAGGGCGAAAAATGTGATAATCCGCGAGAATAACTCTAAATTAATGAACGTAGGCTTGCAAGAGACGCCTGTGTATTTCCCGGGTAGAGGTGCGCGTTCGTACTTCTGTACGTTATACTCGAAAACCTTCGACACGAAAAAAAAAAAAAAAAAAAAATATATATATATATATACACGCCAACGCACACGAACACACACATAAAGATACAAAGAGACACCAAGAAGTAAGGATTTCCTTTAAAAGCGTCGAAAGCAGGACACGTCCAGTGTTTTTTGTATGATACGTGTAGATAGCCGCACAACGTAACGCGTACGATGTACAATATTATTATATGTTACAGAGAGCTATATATATATATATATAAATAAATATAAATATAAATATTATAAATATAAATATAAATATATAAATAAATGGAGTCTAACGATACACTATGTTAGGTATATACATATTATATATATATATACAAAGTGAGAGCGAATGATCGAGCGAATGACAAGTATGACAGAGACAAAAAGCGAGAGAGCATTGTACAGCGAGTTTCAAAAGCATCTCTCTTTCTCTATCTCTATCTCTATCTCTTTCTCTTTCTCCACCGAGCAGCTGGAACCCCCGAGCTGCCACCCCAGTCGATTCACCGACCTGGGGGGTTGCTTTTGAAACACGCCCCTCCACGAAACGCCCTGTAAATAGAGGAGACGAAAGCCAGGGAGCAGCGCGCATCGCGGAAGATCACTGATCACGTTGCGAAAAATCGTCGGATCAAAAGTGTGTTCTAGGTTTCCTTCTATCGACATACGCTCCGTTCATTTTTATCGCCGTTCGATATTACTCGAGCAGTATCGAACGGTGTGTAATAGCGACCGACGACAAACGAGTTAGAAAATAATAAAAAGAAAAAAACGAAAATAGAAATGAAGAAAAATTCATTCCTTTTTTCCAATCATCTTTCAGTCTCCGTTCGAACACACAGAATCGTTGATCTCGATCGATCCCCGAGACTGAAGGGTGGTACCGTGGAATAGGGCGCGCGAAATGAAAATTCTCGAAGTCACGAAATCTCGTCGCCATATTTACGCTTTCATTGTTCCTGTGCGTCCCGGCATTTTCTCCACGCTTGTCCACCAACGTTCCCCAGCTTCCCAGAGAACCACCCCTTCTTCGATCCTCTTCGACACCCTTGAAAATTATCCTTCTTCTTCTACTTCTACTTCTACTTGTTCGAATCGCCGCTTCGGATACATTTTTCAGTGTCGTTTCCGGCCGGGGATGAGCGAACCTTGTGAATATCACGTCGTTCGATGCGATCTGTGGTCATTCTGTGGCTGATGTATATACACGCACGCGAGACAGCGGAAATGACGTCCACGGCCCTCGCGAGTTTCGGGCCGGGGACCGGTGAAACGACGCGAGCAAACGAGGATGTAAATGTTTCAATAAATCCACGTATTTCTACGAAAGTTCGCCGATTTATGTGTAATATAACCCTTCCTTAACTATTTTCCTTCTTTTTTCTCTTGTCGTTTTAATCAAACGTCAGGATGATAGAAAATTGCGAATCGCTGCATCTAAATTTTTTCATTTTATTTCGTAGTGCAACGTGGAAAATAATTCTGCGACCATTTTTTCTTTCTTCCTGCTGGAATTTTGAGCGAACAACAGAATTACGAAGAATTCCTTGCGACAGCGAAGGTTCAGATCGCTGTATTTGGATCTCTTGGTATTATATTTATTTCATTTTCATTTTATTTTGTAGCAGATAGAATGTAGCAAAATAATTGTTCAGCAATTGTTTGCGATAGCTGACGATATTTGGGTTATTACAGATGTTTCTCTTCGGTACGTATTTTAGCTTCTCGATTAGGGTTCCGAATAGAAGAAAGCAAAGAAAGTTAAACAATTTTATTGCACCGATACTGTTTGCAATGAACAAACGGAAATTGCGACGTTTTCTCCGAAGAAAGTTGTCCTCCCCTTTTTCCCGCTTCCTTGTACTATCTCCCGTGACACGGACGCACCATCGATTTCTTAGCTTCGTTTCTTTACAGTTTCCTGTTTTCCTTTCCAAGTCTATTGAACAACGTTTCCTTGGTTCTCGTTTTTATTATACCGTCCAATAAGCCAGGAGGGCGAAATATTTTTTTAATAACACGCTCGATGTAAAACACGAAGTTGTTAATTAATTCATAACCACACCGAAGTCCGAATCCACGGTATCAGTCTCTTTTAACGTCCAACAAAACGAAGCCAGGAAAGTTACTCATTTTCACCAAGAACCATTACAGCTTCTTGCATATTCATTACTCGAGGCTTTGCTAATTGATTTTTAGCTAAGCACATCGGCTAGCAACGGACGCAAAAAATTCCACTTTCTTTCCAATCTTCGGAAAGCAATGCAAAGAAGCCAACCCGAAACCGTTTAAAAATAAAACTTCGACCAGTTACCGACACGTTAATTTTATACGTAACCAAGGTTGTTCTTTCGAGATTTATTTCTTATCGTCAATGAAAATTCGACGAGTAGCTCTGACGTAGTTTCCAGGATGAAATCTTTACACTCGAATCGCGGATTCACGATCGGTGAATGTTATCGTTAGATCCGGTAGTTCGTTAAGCTGAAGAATCGCTACGTATTTTAATCACACGATTTTAGATACGATAGCGCGCGTGTAGCGTCCAGCTCGGACAAGTGGACGAATGGAAAATAAGATAATGCGGTAGCACGTGTGTTGTATTGTCTCTCCTAGCTGCCCACGAATTTCTTCGCGATTCCTCTTTCTTTCGCCCGGAAGTGATAGAGGGGGAACCGTGCGCGTTAATCAAAATGTCAATATTGTGTTTTATCGGAATGTTTTTATTGATGTTTTATAAAACATCGATGAAGAGTGAACACTTGGAGATTGGTACAATTTCTCTAGAGATCTCTGTGAGATCGCAGATTTTTCTCACATTTTCAATATTCCGCTACAAGAAATTACAGGTTTTTTTTTGTAACGACGCATGCATCATCGTTCAAGGGAGATAACCTTTACTTTTGCTACTCGGAAAATTCTCAATCCTTCACCATACTTATAAGTATCTGTTAGTAAACTTCAACTTGTAACCAGAAATCTTCACAATTCTCAAACCGAAGCATTTTAATTCACAGTCTTAATTCTAAATAAATACACGATCAACGACTCTCTTAAAAATTTCCCGTTCACTTCACACACCCCATTGTTCAATAACAAAATGACAAACTTTATGCATAACATACCATACCAATCTGCACATTGTCACAATTTTATTAAACCCTGCGTCTGTACATCATACTTCATCCAAATCCAAGCTTCCGTCACCCCTTCGATTCTATCGGAACCATTCCATTACAACCCTCTACCCCTGGCGCTGGAGCTTTTTTTTTTTACCAATAAAGAAAAAACCTGGTCCCAGAGTTTTCCGCGATATAAGAGCATTAACAAATTCACCGGATAATATTTGACTTTCATCCGACGCCACGTTCGCGCTCATTGACTCCCATCTTTTTTTCTTCTTTTTTTTTTCATCCCATCTTTTTACTTTCGGTCCCGCTCCCCGCCCGATCCACCTAATCTGTGTACGCAATCGATACACGCTCATTAATTACGGATTCACCGGAAGACTTCGGGGAACGGTCGTAAAAATTCGGCCAATTATCGACAGGCTTTCGGCAGACAATGCCGAACCGATACGAACCGATACGGATCTCGCGATGCGATCGATCCCGTCGACACGTAATAGTGGATTAACGCGGTCGATCGTAGCTACGTGCCGATCATCGGAATCATCCGCCACCTAGGCGGGTGTGTTTAGCGTCCTGGGTGGATGAAGCGATACATACAGTGAATGGGAAAAGATGATCCATTTGCAGACATGGTGAAATAATTTCAATAAAAAGTTGTTTTCGGCAAATCGTTTGGGATTTTTGAAGATACGATTTGGAAGCTGATACTTTAAACGACTTGATTTGCAGGTTGGAGTTTTAAGTTTGTTTAGGAATTTGTAAGTTTAATCGAATAGATTTAGAAATTTGGAATGATAGATAATTTGTGATTTTAAGTGGGTTAATTGGTCAATGTGGAAGTTTAGAAGTCATTTTGTTGTTGAATTTGGAACTCCAAGTATCGAACGTATTTCGCGAATGTAATTTTGTGGAGAAAAAATTTTTTCAGTAACATTTTGCCGAGTAAAAATTACGTAATTAGATATCTGGATATAGTACTTTTTTTTTTTATTTTTTTTATTTTTTTTTTGATAGAAATAATATTTCTAAGGGTTTTCCGGTATTCATTATAGATTTCCGAAGTAAAATGATCGACAAATCCGGATTGTTCGGACGAACGAGTTTCCTGGTATATTGATTTTCCTTTAGCAGATACCGTTGGCCGAATTTACGGTCGTACTGTTTTTATTATCTTATCTGCCCCTTTTACGTCACGCATTAAAAGTTCCTATTACACCTATCTCGGTTTTATTGCTCTTAAATTGACCCCTAAATCGAACATCACGTTATTGGCCGTGGGTTTCGATATTGGCGAAAGAAAATTACTCGAAAAATTACTGGTAGAGATTAATTTGATCGATATTTAAGGTAATTCGGTGACATTTAACGTACCACCAACTATAAACCAAACTTGCAAACCATCGCGATCACCGAACGATCAACAACTATATAAAGACAGGAATCCGCGCGGAGTCGCGTCGGGAGACCGGGTAGCGTAACGAGTCTTAGTTAACGGGTGGACAATCGAGGTGCAATCTCCCGCGGATTATTCGGCATGATACACAGGCAGATATACATTGAGAGGTACTACAAACCTGTGTATCTCGCCAATATTTGACTAAATCATGAACAATGTTTGATTGTACACATGCGCGCGACCGCGCGCGCTCGTCCCGCGCTCTCTCACACACGCGATGCACCGCGTGTAGCCTTGCCTCGTTCGATATAGGCTCGCCGTGCCGCGGAGCCAGACACACTATACGTCTCTCCACATTGTCCGTGTGTACGAGACAGAAAAGAAAGGGGTTGAGAAAGAGACGCGATGTATCGAGCCACAGAAAGAGAGTAAGAGAGAAAGAGAGAGACATTGGTGGAAGTATAGTGGAGGTTGATGGAAGCAGCAAGGGTGAGCCATGGTCGCGAGAGGAACAGAGAGGGCGAAGCGGTAAGACACGAGGGAAAAGAGGTGGAAAAATGGACACAAGAAGGCAAGACAAAAAAAAAAGGAACGGCGCACGGTGAAGAACGGTACAGAGGGACGAAGAAGAACGACAGATACGGAGGGTGGGGAGCTTCGGAAGACACCGGCGAAGGGAGAGAGAGCTGCGCTGGAGAACGCGTTGGATGAAAGGTGGAGTAATGGTGAAGGTGGAGGGGACAGAAGGTTGAAGCGAGAAAGAGGGGAAAAAAAAGCGGGGAACTCGAAGGAGGGAAGTTGGAGCGGTCGTTTCGATAGAAGGGGAAATAGTGGTATAGTAGCTCCGTGAGTGGGGAGAAACGTGGAGGTTGTAGGTCGATATGGTGGGGATTTGGTGATGCCATGGATGAAAGGTGGGGGCTGGAGGGCCGTCGCGAACACCAGGGGCGGAGAGGGAACGACGATATCGACGAGGAAAGCCGTGTGCGTGCGTGCAACGAACGCGCTCTCCTCTCTTGTAACCTCTCTCTCTCCGGCGTGGAAAGTCCGCGCGAGGGCTGCCGCGAAGGAGGATACGAAGGGCAGAAGCCCCCTCGCATGGAATTTAACGCTTCATCGACGGGTTTTATCAGCGGCTCGCTCTCGGGACACGATGATAAGCGGCGTCGTTAATTCGAGGATATTAAACCTGGAACGCTGAGGGACAGGAAGAACAGGGATGAGATCTGACAGGTATAGTTGTTGGATGGTGTTGGTACTTGCTGGTGTGGCCGTGGTATCAGGCTTGTTTGAGGTTGGAGATGTTTTGTTGGTTGGTACAGTATGGTAATTGCGATGGCGAGGTATTGGATGGTATGGTAGATTCGCGCAGTTGTAGAGTGGTAATTGGTGTTTAGGAATATTGTTAGTATATTGGTATATAGTGAATCGGAGAGCGATGGCCCACTTTTCTTTATTCGATTCAAATCTGAACTGAAAAGACACGCTTGTCGAAGCGGATACGCATGGACTTATAACGTTAATATTAATTTTTATAATATTCCGTGTATTACCAATTTTGGTGGCATTAATTTCTAACGATACCAGCAACGTTTTATGCCCCGTTCAGATAATTTGAACCAGATAATAGTATAGCGGCTCACACTTTTCGACACCGATGCCTCGTTTCACGGGTCGCGTGGAATGCACGGTCGCATTGCGTCGCCTGCATGCAGATATTTGCACGGGCGTACATGTGCACGCGGTGTTAGTCAGGCTAATTTGCAGCTTCGTTAATTTATGGTTGCGCAAGCGTGAATTTCGCGTCGCCAGCAAAGGCGAGGAGTCAAGGTTCGCGGAGAATCAGTGATAAGATGTCTGACCGTGGACGCAGCGATGCATCAGCTCTCCGAGGAATATTTTTCTCTGTCTAGCTTAAGTATCGTGTTCCACGACTGTATTTCTTTTAAAGATTAAATTCTTGTTACAAATAATTGGTGACAATTGATCACGATATTGGAATCTTTGGACGAATCCGTCGTATTGTGATTCATAATATTGTTTCGATTAGACTGCAACGCATTATAGTTTATAGTTAGTGGAATCGCGCGTGTGGTATTATCGTGCTGCTTACGATCACAATTCACGCGATAATCGGACATAATCACAATCTGCAGCGTCACGTAATTGCAGCTCGTGTAATAGTAATTCACGCGATTGGAACTTATACAGGTACAACTCACACGACTCACGACTTACACCGATATAATTTGCCTGTTGTGTGCAATCACTATATGTTTTTACAATTTATTTTGAAAATAATTGCACGGCTACGGAATTTTTTTAACCGTCCTACTATAATTATCGCAATTCTAGCCAAAACCACGAGAATTAACCTGTTAATTGGCTGGCTTGAAAGCAATGATTAAAAATAATTTATTTATGCACGTTTGCAAGTAGTTAAGCTGTACGATTAGTTTTTTAATCAGCCGATTGAAAAATCATTCCACAAAGCAATGACCCAGTTAACGAGTTAATACCACCGCGCGAGTGGAATTCGCGAAGTAAGAGAACAAACGAAGTTCTAAGTCGTATTTTTTTTCGCGTTCGCATGCTTAAGAGTAAAGAAACATGAGCCCAATGTAATGTCAATAATTTTATCGAATTTGTTGCAGTTTCTCTTTTAATTAGCGTTGTCATAATTAACCAACATCGTCGCGGACAGAGCAAATATTTGAGGCAAGGTAGTAGCCCGGTATCTCTAGTCCGCTATTAGAACACCATTTGCCGCAAAATGTTCTCGTATTTGTCGTGAAATAGTTTTTCAACGACGCGTTAATAAAACGCAAACAAGAAGCAGAAAAGTATTAATGTTGCTTTGATTCTTGCTATCGGCGACAAATATTTGACCACCGATCGATCAACATTTTTTATCTTCCCTTTAATTTTTAGTGTATATTAGTTGCGTGACAGGAGACCCTTCGTGCCCCTGTTTGTTAACATACTATTAGGCCGACGATGCATACTCGAGCTGTGGCGAAACACGCCACCCATGTCGCTCAAAATAATTAAAAGAATTAGCTAAACGAACGAGCCAAACAAGAAGGAAGAAAATCATTGTACATCTTCTGCTTGTTTAATTTGTTACAAAATGTTTCCAAAGCGTTGCTTCCAGCACTGGTCTTTGCGTTTCAAATTTCAGAATTTTTATTAAACTTTTATTTCACTCATTAGGAATAAATTTGATGTTAATAATAATTATAAATGGGTCACTTGAGAGGCTCAGAATTCATTTCAGCACCGTGCTGAGCGTATGAAACTTTCTTATTAAATTTTTATTAAATTTCTTTCTTGTGAATCATAATTTTTAATTTAAGCTCAACGATAAATTTTTTCTTATTTAGGTAAATTCGATTCTAATTAAATTTTCATTTCACGCAACAGGAATAAATTTTATATTAATAGCAATTAAGTTGGCTCAGTTAAATGGCTAAAAATTATTTTAAACGCCGAATGTTGGAATACCGTTAAATTTTTAAGACAATAATCCTGAGATGTAAGATTTCACTGTCACAGAAGACCGAAAGTTTGCGTTAGAAAAATTCGTTGCCGAAAATTGTTTGCATCGAACGTTTCCTTTGCTCGATAAGTGTAAAATTTACAAGATATCGCGGATAGCTCGGTGCCTCGTACACGATTGAATAATATCAGATAAGAGATATCTGCTTAACGCCACTTCTTAAGTGCAACATGCCGATCTCGATTTTTTTTTTTCTATCGCGGCTGGATTCTCGCATAAATGAAACCTTCGCAAATGGTTAATATTTTTCTTCGTAACCGTGTTATCGACGTAATTTCCCTGACGCATTTTCCACGTCGATTACCTATCGAATCGTTGCAATCACGATCACGTGACACGATAAACATTCGGAAAGTTTTGTTCGCTATAAAGAAAAAAAAAAAAAAGAAAAATAGAATCGCACATCCGTTCGAAAAGTGTCTCAATTAATTTCGCTGTATTTTCTGTTTTTTTTTCCCACCAATATTGATCGTCGAATTATTAAGTGTTTAAAAACGGAAAACAAAATTAGCAGATTTTAAAATCGAAGCGTATTAATATTTGTAATTAATATTCCCGCTCGAAATGTGGAATATATTTATTTTTCAAACAGATGATCGAACGATAAATAACGAAAAATCAGCTTCCACGTATAGTGTGTTGAACATAAAAAATATTATTCCGGCCGGCATCGGGGAACAATAAACGCGTAATAAACAAAAAATTTACGCGCGTACGCGCGATCGATTAGCGTCGCGCTGCGAATTTCATTTTAATGGAGTGTAATGGCTTTATGGAAATACGATATAATAATTCGCTGGCACGGTAAACATGATAAAAACTGCAAACAATTTTGATACATTTCACGCACCGCGCACGGCACACGGGCCCGTATAATTTTCAATTTAATTTTATAACTGGATCGCGAACGAACGCGCGAGCGCGAGCATCGGTTTGCTCGTTCATCCTTCATTGTTTCATAAAAAAAACTAATTAGAAGACAAAATGTTTGTCTGTCTATAAAAAATTTAAATTTCAAATTGTTTCTCTTTCCATGATTATTTGGAAACAATTTCTTCGCTATTTTATGCATACTCTTATTTTTATTCGTACAAAAACTAAAAGATAAGAAGATAAAGATTAAAGAATAAATTCTTCTTCGAAAGGATAAATTTTTTCCTAGGTTTTTTTATTTTACCAAGCAGAAAAATTGAAATGCCGAAAACAACTCTTACAAAGTTCATCGTTTTAAATCATTTTCGATTCTGTTAAATTCTAAATTAAATTCTAAACTAATTACAATATAAGATGAGTTATCCGATGGTTTCATAAATTATAAAAGAAAAACAATTGTCTAATGATTAACAATCGATGAACAGGTAGGAGAAAAAAAATATACGGAGGATCGTGTGTCTTTCCGCGCGAAGATTTAAGCAGGCAAATGTTATTCCATTCTGTTTCACGCGTGACATAATACCAGCAGCGCCCCTTTTAATTAACGTTACTACAATTAACCAACACTCCCGCGGATGGGACAAATATTTGAGGCGAGGTTACTTATCTCTATCTGCCTGCCTCTTCACTGCAAATTTCCTCGCGTTCGGTTTGAAATACGATTTCTCCTTTTTAGTTCAATTTTCTTTTATTTCATCTTTTGGCAATGTCCTATGAAAAGTATCGAGAAACGTTCAGCTATTAATTTATCCTACAGATAAAAAAAATTAAACAACCTGTTCTTTTTTATTTTTCTGATGGTTTGTCCACTCAATCGTCCACTAATTTTTCGATTCATCTTTCAACACATTTTTCTATCTCGTTCTCGATTTTTTTGTATATATCACTCTTCTTGGATCGGTCAACTATCACAATTCATTAGACGACGCAATTGTTGACAGTCGCTTATAATTAATTCAGCTGACCAAAGTGCTATGGAGTGCTCGTTGAACGCCAGTTAACGTCAAGTCGACGCTCTCGTTGCGTTGACTACGGCGTTTACTTGTTAGATTATTCTCGTAAGAGGGGAATTTACCCCTTCAATTTCGACGTGGACGTTTAAGCGTGAGGATGGTGTCTGTCTGTACGCGTTAATGCATCGATACGCAAAGTGGCTCGTGAAGTATAATAGCAGTTACGACAGAAACCCGGGGACAATGATTTCGTGACTTTGGTGACTCGAAGTAGTTGTAGTATTACTCGTTCGACCATAGGGGATTGCATTTGACTCGAGTTCGGAGTATTTTCAAACACCTAGGGTACATATTTTTTCCCGTTGCTTCGTTCGGTTGTTATCGATTTAAAATATATAAAATATAATCAAACGAAGAATTCTCGATGGGAATAGAATCGTTCTCCAACAATTTTGACCGCGGAAACTTGAAACCTAAAAATTAAAACTTAAAACCTTAAAACAACGAATTATATTATTCTTTTCTAATTTAAATTATTTGCGGTGCCGCGAACCTTTGAATCTTCCATTTCCATCGTCACAATTTTTAAAAT
>SMSQ01022889.1:0-10404 GCA_019453375.1 Ctenoplectra terminalis | reverse complement strand
AAAAAAAAAAAAAGAAATTCAAGAGATTGGGCACGCGTTGGGCAAAAACAAAGCTCTACTTATTTTTAAATATTGAAAGAACAATTTTTCTATCGTCTCTTACAGTTTTGCAAGGAAACATTAATGTTATGCCGAGCAGCTTTTAGTTTCCTCGTATGTTAGAATTTTCAGCAATTGTTAAACGACTAGAACTAGAAAAAACTAGAGTAGAACATTTGGATTCACGTTGATCCTTCCATTTTTTCGAAATTCTAAAGGGTAAGTGAAAAATGTGCGCCAATTTTTCCTTCACAATTATTCCCATCAATTTTAGAAGAAGATTAAAATACTGGAACGAGCACTGCATCGGTTATCAAAAATCGTGTAAAAGATTCGAAAGGTAACACCAAGAGAGGGATAAACTTTTTGTCCAGCAACGTTTGGGCGAAAGAAATTTTCCGAAATCAGCCCTCACAGCGATAAGCTTCTTAAAAAAGAAAGGAAAACTTTTTGGCGAGTTTGTTTTTCTGGATCAAATAGCGCTGCACACAGAGGCAAACGTTTTGGTACATTCTGTTATAATTTTCAGCCTCTGATAAGCTTAAAACAGTGAACGCACAATGAAGGCCATGTGAATTCTACCAAACTTTGTTCCATGCACAGGCTGATTCCATTCAATCTATAAATGGATACATTCCAGACAATTAAAGTGTTACACGCAGTGCATAAATTCTACAATTTTATTTTATTTTACTTTTTTTTATCCAAAACAATGAAATTGATACACGATTTTCATTTATTTATTTTTTTTTTCGAAGCAGTAGGAACTCGGATTTTATTAGCAAAGTTTGTCAAAGTTTATCACCGTAATTTATTGAACCACTGAAACGTGGAAATTATATTTTGTGGGACTCACAAGGAGACGATTATTTCGAAGACAAAATGTCGGCGTTGGGGTCGTTTCATCCTCACTGATTTAAAAGTAACTTTCTCTGGAGCTTGCGAACTACCGATATTCAAAGTACGCTTATTCGTACCGAAGAAATTACAGCAGATACTTGAAAAAATATAATACAGAAGAAACAAATTTTTAACCATACATTTTACAGAAAATCGTGGAAAATGCTTAAAAATTCCTCGCTAAAAATTTATAGAATTCCTATAACAAACTTTGGTATTTTTAATATCAATATTCGGTTGAGATTACCAAATTTCTTACCATCCACAAAATACTGAATAGTGAATATACATTTAGAAAATGATTTGTGTCTTACCTTTTTCTATCTGCCACTTTTAGATCACTTACGAAACTTTGGTCTTCAACGATCGATAATATTAGGTTGTCCCAAAAGTTCCATCCGTTATCCTCGCGCAATGCTTTCGTCTGGCAATCTTTAAATAAACATTCAGCTTTATTTGCTAAACGAGAGACGGAGGGAAAAAATAGTGTAAAATGAAAATATATCGTGAAACATAACTGTTGAGATATGTACACGATGGTTTCTATAACATATGTTGTATGTTTGTGTTGTGCATGGTTGACGATCTATTTCTGTAATGTTGACAATCATGTAGTTTGTTACTGTCGCGCACTAAGCGCGCTTCTTTTGTTTTACGACTACTTCCTGTACGGTTTTGGCCTCGTGTACATCCTAAGGAGATTAATCGCAATAAATCCTTTTATCGCTAAGTAATCATCCGAGTTGATTGTTTGTTTTATTTGAGTGTCGTCAATAACATATTACGTATCCATTACTTATTAATAAAACGAAAGAAACTTTTGGGACGACCTAATATAATTCCCAAGATCCGTCTTACGCCTTGCCTCTCCGACGAATCAAGAATCCAAAAAGAAATCGTATCCGCTAAAAAGCATTTAAACTCGGGTATATTTTAGAAAAAAGCGACACTTTTCTTCGCCTCTCGTTTCAAAACCCTCTCATTTCATTCCAAATGCTTCTTCGGACACTTTCACCAACGTTTCATTCCCCATCCAACGTTCTTTTTCTGGCCGGTCCAGCGACTTCCAAAAATGTGTCAGCGTGCGCCACTTATCTTGGAACAAACCGTTCAATTCTATTTACCGGGTCTCTCGCCCATGTATTTCTACACATGTTTCATCCGCCGTCCGACATTCTTTTTCCCTGGGTCGAGAGCTCGAGTGCTTGATTCATTCGCTCGCTCGGCGTCCAAAAGCGACCCGACGGTACGCTTCTTAGTCACAATGCAAATCTCTGCTCGTCGTCTAATGAATTATTTAAGCATCCGCTTCCCTGTTTCTCACTTCCGCGTTTTTTACGATGCATGGTTTTGTACGCGCGAAATTCTCGACAGGAACCACACAACTCACGCTTCGTTCGTCGACCGTGCGACTCGACATCTTCTCCAGGAGATCTCTCCGAGGATTCTCGAGGACGTTCTGGTCGGAATTGCTATGGAAATCTTTCTTCCAACATTTTCTGTACGAAATAGCTCATCGAATGTTGCCATTTCTTTTTTATTTTTTTATTATTCAAATACTTTTTGTCGAAGAAATCGGTGAAACGAGAATTGTCTGTTTTAATGTACAATTAAGATGGACTTTTTTTGAAGAAATGTTTCTATGTTACATATTGCTTTTTCTATTCGCGTTGCTCGATATCTTTTTCGACGTACACTCTTGAGGAATTTTTATGGAAATTCTTTTTCCCAGATTTCCCGCGCGGAAACGGTTCGCTGAATGTTACGAGATTTTTTATAAGAGCACTTTGAAATCGGCCAAATGAGAATTATTGAATATTTTTGTGTCGCTGGTTGGCTTTTATGATTGTCTTCGTTGACACCCTGTTGGACCATTTTTGCGAAGATTCTTTTTCCAGGACTCTTTAAATAATTCATCGAATGTTGCGAGTTTTATTATGGTACTTCGAGATTGGTGAAACGAGAGTCATTTGTTTTAACTCTCTGTGGTCTGAATTTTGTCCGCTTATCGGGGAAAAAACTACGATTGATTACAATTTTTCTCTTTGATTTGAAGAATTTTTAACTGATAATTGCTATAAATGGATCGTGGTATCGCTACAGTAACACAGTAATCAAATTTAATGGTCATTAGTTTGTAACTTTTAAGTCACACGGAGCCATAGATGGTTGAGAATTTTTCTGGTAAGGTTTCCTGTAAGAAATAATTATTTGAACCCTATGAATTTATGGTAGAAACGTTTGAAAATTGTAAAAGTGAGAATTGTCGTCATTCATCGTCATTGTCGTCGTCGTTGCTTAGATTTTATCGGAAGCTTCGGAAGAAAATAAGAGTTTGATGTACAAACGCCTACAGAAATAAAAAATCTATTCAAGAGAGAAGAAAAGCTCAGGAAAACTATAGAACTTGTACACGAGGAAAAACCTTATCAACGAAATATAAAATTAGCAACCGTGGTCGCTAATAACCAAGCAGTTGATGCGATCTTAACACTAAACCTACCGACGATTAAACTGTACCTGCTTGTATCGAAGAAATTACAATAACGGATACTTGGAAAAATACACAATACTCGAGAAACAAATCTTTGACCATGTATTTTACGGAAAATCACAAAAAAATATTTAAAAGTGCACCGTTAATGATTTATAAAATTTGGAGAAGAAATTACGAAACGGTCATTTGACCGCTTTGGTAGGTTTAGTAAGCGCACAAAAAAAAAAACAAAAAAAAAATAAAGAAAGAGTTTGTTATATTTATCGTTGCTGCGATTAATTCATGACAAATTTACCGTACACACGTTCAGAAGCACTTTTTGTTTCAGTTTCATTGCTTTTTGATTCAAAGAAGGTTGCTTTAGGGTTTCTTTTAGTTTCACCGTGGAACGGTTACAATAAATACGTGCGCCAAAGGAATCGATAACTCGAGTCGGGATCGAGTGGCACGTGTTTTCAAGAAATTACGTCTTCCATAAAGATCGAGCTTTTGTGATCCATTTTTTAAGACCCTGTCGCTGAAATTTATCAAAAATTACGACCTTAAATTTCTGTGTTACGCGCGACGTCCGGAGAGCAACGAATTATATTTTATCCCCGTAATTCGCAAAATATAAATCCATAAAAAATGCGGAATTAATATATTTAAAGACAGTAGCTTCAGCTTTTTTTTTTTTTTTTTTTTTCTTTCTCGGGTTCGCGTTATTGCTTCCTGGATACAAAAACTTGTAACGTCTTAACCGGCGAGGTCACAGATTTAAAATTCAAATTTCCGCATTATTTGCAACAAAATTAAGCGGCTTGATCGAGATAAAAACAATACGGTGGCTAAACTAAAGCTCGGGAAAAAAAGTGAAAGAGAAAATATCAGACCTATCTTTTGTTTCGAAAAATTACTTCTTTTATTTACTTTTCACCGCATTTCAGACCGTTTTCCTCTAACGATCTTTCTCCGAGGAAGAACAGACCTTTGTTCTTTCGACAAAAAAATTTCGTTGTTAGAAGGTTTATTTCATCGTTGCTTGCGAGAAGAGAAATAATTATGAAATGGAGCTTCGATCAATCGGGGTCGCTGAAAAATGGCACTGCGTTCGCGTTTCTTTTGGAAAAAATTCGGGTGAAATGCTGAGAAACGTGCGATCTAGATGGATAAGCTGAAAAATCTGTGTGTTTACGTGGAACGTGACGAATTAATTCTGAACTTTTCTTTCCCTTTTATACAGTTGCCATGGAATTGAGAACCGACATGCCGCGAAACACGAAAAGCGTCCGTCACAGAAGCTCGAAACCTCCTGGCCGTTTTCCTTGTAAGTCCAAACAAAATTTCTTTGAAAAGTTTACTTGCTCCGACGTTTCTTGAATCAAATAATTCGCGACGGTGACATTATTCGGCGGTGATTATCGAACGAGATTGTTTTAAAAAAAGGAACAGCGGTATACTATGAAATTTATTTCAGTTGGGTCGATGATCCAAATATGGGACGTGGAAATGTCTCTTTTACAAGGAACCAGGTGTAAAATAAGTGTTCGAGGTTAAAATGGTCCAAGTTTTAAACGGTTAGGGGTTGATACTTCTTTGAACCAATTTTATTTGGTTCATTTAACGTGGAAGATGAAATGTTAGTTACTTTGTTCGTTTTAGTTTGTGGAAAATATTAGGCAACTGCTGATCTGTGATATTGCTTCTGTATATCAATGAATTTAATTCTGGACGTGCTTTCGGATGTCTCTAATATTTCGTCTAAGGTTTTCTGTGAGAATTAGTTCGTTGAGCGTTACGATTTCGTTCCGAAGGTGTTTGGAAATTTGTGATATGAATTTGGTTTATGTCATTCAAATTTCCAATTTAGTGTTTTAGATATACATTCTTTATAAATATTCAGGGAAGAACAAACATTTCTGAAAAGATCCCCTTAATCAAACCACATAAGAATATTTAAAAATCGAGAAAATAAATTCATGTTGTTCAAATTTCCATTAATCGGAGGCCTGTATTATTCCGAAACAAATTTTTTTATAAATATTCACCAAGAATAAACCTTCCTAAAAATATTCCCCTTCCATACTTCAAGCCCAATCAAACACCGCAAACATATTAAAAAATCGGGAAAATAAATTCATGTTGTTCAAATTTCCATTAATCGGAGGCCTGTATTATCCCGAAACAAATTTTTTTATAAATATTCACCAAGAAGAAACTTTCCTAAAAATATTCCCCTTTCATACCTCAACCGTAATCAAACCCCATAAGGATATTTAAAAATCGAAAATATAAATTCATATTGTTCAAATTTCCATTAATCAGAGGCCCATACTATTCCAAAAAAAAATTTTTTATAAACATTCACGAAGAAGAAACTTTCCTAAAAATATTCCCCTTTCATACCTCAACCCTAATCAAACCCCATAGGAATATTTAAAAACTGAGAATATAAATTCATATTGTTCAAATTTCCATTAATCAGAGGTCCATACTATTCCAAAAAAAAATTTTTTTATAAACACTCACCAGGAAGAAACCCTTCTAAAAATATTCCTCTTCCACACTTCAACCCCAATCGAACCCCACAAACATTAAAAAACGAAGAAAATAAATTCAATCTATCTCGTTCAAATTTCCAATAACCAAAGGTGCCTACCGTCTAAAAAACAGAAAAAAAAAAAAATTCCGCACAATCATTAACAAAGAAGAAACCTTCTAAAAACGTTCCTCTTTCATCTCACAACCCTGATCAACCCCTCAATAACACACGAACAATTGGGAAACAAAAATATCCCGCGAATCACCGTCAATGTTTCTCCCGAATCAAGGAATCCTCCATGGGTCACGTGCTAATTCTCCTCTCCCGAGGAACCCAATTTCCCCTGACAGTTTAAAAATCTACCCAACTCAACATAAAAACAACCATCGATCGACGACCTCGGCAAAAAGAATTCTCCATTTATTCTCCGAGCGAAAGGAATGAAATTTTGAGCGACACGCGTCGCCGATTTTTCGATGGGAATTCCTTTTGCATATTATCATCCCCCGGCTTGACGCCATTTTTACGGTCAATATTTCCCCGCTAGACTAGATGTCACCCCTTGCCTGGCCACCCTCACCCCTTGCAACTTGTGCCACCCTCCGCGCGATAGCGCCACTGGCATGTTTCCAATTTCCACGAGGCTGCCTCTTTGTTCGTCACATTCTATCGCCGCTTTCTTGCTCCCGTTTCGCCTTGCTAAATTTATTCGTCGCCCGGCGTTCTCCGTCGACCTTTTTTTTTTTCTTCTTTCTTTCTTTCTTTTTTTTTTTTTCAACAGCATTGCGAACATTTCGGAGCCCGATCCACGAAATTCCGCGGAAATTGACGAAAATACAGCGCACCTAACGGGGTCACATTGCTTAGGAACGACTCGTTACCATGAGAAACGCGAATCGGTAGCGTTAGGGTTGTTACGTAACTTCTTGGACGGGTTTTGGGGAACGCGGGATACCGAGGCGTGGATTCTTTTATTTCTAAGACAGGATTAAACCTTTCGCTGCGTTGTTCTGGAAACCAAAAGCGCTCCTGTTTTAACCCTCTGTGGGACCGTGTGACTTGAAAGTTAGAAACTGATGTATCTATGTTTTAAAAAATTAATTTTCTTTAGTTATCACTGCTGTATTAACACTAGAACTATCGAACTGGTCAGAATGACTCATTCGTAATTTTTTACAGAAATTTTATAAATTGACCGTGGCATCTCACAATTTTCCGTGATTTTCTGTTAAAGATGTAAACAAAGCTTTGTTTCCCTTGCATTGTGTATTTTTTTCTATACCTCTTATTATGATTTTTTCGGTAGAAGTATACTTTATTATTTATCTGTATTTAAATTACTGTGTTACTGTAGCGACACCACGATCCATCTATAGTAGTTATTAGTTAATACTCAAAAAAATATGTATATATATTTGTTGTTGATTGAATATTAATGATATTATTAATGTTTATAGTAATTTATACTTACAAATATTATTAATATTATTGATATTGATAAACATTAAATTATATTATTGATGAATATTAAATTATACCATTAATAAATATTATTAATATTATTGATATCGATAAATTTTAAATTATACTATTGATAAATATTATTAATATTATTGATACTGATAAACATTAAATTACACCATTGATAAATATTATTAATATTATTGAATGTCAATAATTTATTTGTTGAAACAGTTTTTAGTAAGTTTCTCGCAAAAATTGCAATCATCCAATGTAATCATTTAAATATTCTGATATCTTGGAATTCGGAAACAATCATAAATTCATGTTAACCATGATCTTATTTTGAAAGATACAATATTTTCGAATTTTTGGCAGTGAAAACGTACGCATTATGATAACTTCCTGCAACGCTAAAACCGTTCAATCGAAGCGTGCTTCTTCGTTCTTGGTAATATTTTCCGCAGCACAGCTATGTTTCTAATTTTATCTTTGATTTTTGTTTACGGTAAAACATGAAAATTTTAACCGCATTAATAATATGTTATTGCTGAATGGAAGGGTACTTATGTCTCTACAACGTTGTGTCATCGGATATTGCATTCGATTTGCATATATGCATAAACGTTACGTAAAGAAACGAATAGTGGTTTCGAAATTAATGACGTAACACACATCGGTCTGCGAATTTTGCATTTAGAAAATTGAAAGCAACAGGGGTTGGTGGAACTTGGGAAAATTCACGTGATAATTGTTTCGGCAACAAATATTCATCTTCTTTACATTTTACATGTTTGAGTCCATGCATGCTTCGTAAAATTATTATTTCAAACTGGGTGCGCTTCCAGTAATTATAAAAACTGAGTCGAACGATAAAATTAACAGTAATCGGGACGATTTTGATTTTACGTTGCTCGGAGACCAAATTCGTAGCGTTACGAACACATTTATAGTAAAATAAATAAGTGATGAAGACAGTTAAAAAAAATGATTGATACAAAAATATTTAGCGCGATATGCCTCTGGATCGACAAATCTAAAACTTGTTAACCCCTTGACGTACCATTTAATTTAAATTATTCTTCATCCGCATCCGGTTTAATTTTTCTTCACGCGTTGGTATAAGAAGTGTTTCAAAATAAAACAAGTTTTCTTATTGCAAAATGCAGAGATTTAATTTTTCTTCACACGTTGATATGAGAAGTGTTTGAAAGTAAAATAAATTTTCTTGTTGCAAAATAAAGAAATTTATGCAATTTAATTCGATCGACATGACGAATGGAACTCGTCATTATTCATTTCGTCCTGAAATTACCATGTTGCACTCGTCATTTCAGGTCAAGCGGTTAATAAAAAGAAAAAAGGTTACTCTGATGCATTTTGAAGCTTTCTATAATCCTCTGTTAGTATTAAAACTACCACAATGGTCTAAATAATTTTTTATTTTTCGAACTAAGATGGTTCTCTAAGAAAATATCCTAATTCCTAATATTTATATATCTCCTAATTCCTAATATTTATATATCTCCTAATTCCTAATATTTATATATCTCCTAATTCCTAATATTTATATATCTCCTAATTCCTAATATTTATATATCTCCTAATTCCTAATATTTCTATATCTCCTAATTCCTAATATTTCTATATCTCCTAATTCCTAATATTTATATATCTCCTAATTCCTAATATTTTATAATAATTTATAATATTTTATAATAATTTATAATATTTTATAATATTTTATAATATTTTATAATATTTTATAATATTTTATAATATTTTATAATATTTTATAATATTTCATAATATTTCTTAATATTCTATAATATTTTACAAAAGTCTTATAAATTTACTATCATACATTTTTACGAATTTCCCATAATTTTCTATCAAAAACACAAATAACCCTTTATCTCCCCAGGATTCTACATTTTTCTTACATACCTCTCATTTCGATTTAATTTTCGATTCAAAAATAAACACATTCTAATCAATAGTAGTTCCAATGTTAATCGAGCGAGCGAGAAGTCAAGGATCCGGCGGATAAATTTTGATAGTCCTCGAATTATCGTAGGCGCGCTTGACCTTAACACTGATTGGTCGATACCTTAAAATAGCCGTGGCGGGCATCTGATAATGCGGTTTATTTATAAATCTGACTCAACATTTTCGCGCTGTGCGGCTCGGTGCACCGGCGGAAGTTGGTATGTTTCGTTTCGCCGTTTCCTGGTTGTCCGCGTAATCGAGTCGCTGGAATTCGAGGCGGGGAACATTTTTATTGATTTATCGACTCGCCTTTAACCACAGAGCGAAACGAGACAGATAGACAGATAACGAAAAACGGAATCAAGATAGGTCGTGGGAGGGAAGAAAACAAACAAACAAACGCGTTATCTGATAAGGAAACTATCGCTCGTCGCGCAACCTTGGATCGGTTGTACATTTTTTTTTCTTGCAAATGTACGGCGGCCTAGCCTTGGGAAATTATTGTCTTCGCGATGAATGGCTCCACGAATGTGTAACGGCTGCGCCTGCCTATAATTGGAGCAAGAAAGTCGATGGTTCTTGTTGTCTTTGCGCTTCCATTGTTATTTAAGTCAATCGAAGCGAAGAAGAGGCACTCGATGCTAGACAAAAGAAAATTTCTGTTCGACCAGACGGAACCCCTATCCAACGGAATATTTTTTTCCTCGATGGCCACTCTCGGTTTCGTGCAATGTTTTGTGATTGTTGGACGTAGAAAAGTTATTCTGCGGTTTTGATTGTAATAAGGAGAAATTAACGGTTTGGTGATTATTAAATATAGAAAAGTAATTCTGCGGTTTTAATTGCCATAAGGAGAAATTAACAGTTTATTGATTGTTGGATGTAGAAAATAATTCTGCGATTTTAATTGTAATAAGGAGAAATTAATAGTTTTTTGTTTATTAGATGTAGAAAGTAATTCTGTGATTTTTATTCTAATAAGGAGAAATTAACAGTT
>SMSQ01022885.1:0-16723 GCA_019453375.1 Ctenoplectra terminalis | reverse complement strand
GTTTCATTTCAAATGTATTTTCAATTTTATTCCTGTTCATATTTCAAACAAATGATAATTTTAAAATGGTCATAATAATTTGGTTAATTTGATAACGTTGAAAGGAATAATTCTTCCTCATTATTAAAAAGATAATTAAGAGACACTGTGTTTCTGATAACACCTATTCACTTTTATTCTGTTCTTTTTAATACACACATTTTTTCCTTCATTTCTCCTATTTTTCTCCCGATTCTTTCATTTCTATTTTCCTGTGCCGCTTATTCTCATACAACAGCTGTTGTTTTTCCCTCCCTGTTGCTGCTTTTTTTTCTCGTGCTCTACTTGTTTATCCCGTTTTCAGTGGACACCAGAGAAATGAGTACAAGGAAAACAACATTCGAACTTAAAATGCGCGGCGTCCCGTTTTCTGTGTCAGCGGTTGCTTTTAAGGACAATTTACGTTTAGCGTCGGTTAATTACGATTCATTGCGCCAGTTTTGTATATCGATGATCCGGAATGTTGTTTCTCACTCTTTTATTTCATCTTGATTTTGTCGAATAATATTAACGGAAAATTTTCGTTTTAAATATTCAAACGATCGATTAAAAAAAGGAAAAAAATACGTAGAGGATGAAACAGAATTAATTAAACTCTATAAGCTTATGAACCACTTTCCGATAAATCGTTTTTAATTAAATGTAATAAAATACAATAAAAAGTGATACATGCCGATTTTTACGAAACTTTGCACAAATGTCCTTTAAACCTTCCTAACAATAAATCCGAATTTCATTGCTGCCCTTTTTTTACTTTAAAGGAGAAATCAACCCTTTTATCCCTCATTTGACCCTTCTATAAAAGTGTTTATAAATCGTGAACGATAAAAGATATAAAAAAATGATAGAAACAAAAGTTATACTGTTTCTTGCGGTCTATAAATCCCTGCGAGAGATTTTCCGAAAAAATAATATTTTTATAAAAATTGAGACTCCCCACTTTTTTGGAAAATTTGTCGCATCTCGTAAATTTTAACGCTTAGCGCTCCTTTGGCTCCGCTACGGAGACATTCTGTTTTCAGCATGATTACGCTCAATTTCCAGAGATATCACACCATGATGAGTTACGAAATTAAAAATTTATGTTTCGTTTACGAGAGGAAAAAGGATATTTGTAAAATAAATAAAAACAAGTACTTTCACGGTTCTTTTCTTTTTTTCAGTGATAAAGAATCGCACTGAGTGAAAGGGTTAAAAGAGAGACTTTTTAGAAGTATGGAAAACTTTGAATTTATATATTGAACAATTGGTGTTAATTTTCAAATCGGATAAAAGTAAGAATTCGGTGAAAAGAAGTATTACGTTGTTCCATTCATATTTCAGTTAAGCGATTAGTTAATTGTTGCTTGTTTGTAATAATTTCCTTCGTAACTGTTGAGAAGGTTATGTGAAGGAGTATTTAAATAATTATATTCAAGATACGGTGGAAGAAAAAATATATATTTAGATAGTTTCAAGATGATCTGTACAAGACGGCCGCACGATTAGAACTGCCGAAAAAACCAAGTATTAGGTTGGAAACTATGAAACGGGCGTTTTTTGTTTAGTCTGTGTTTAGCTGCGACTGAGAGAGATACATTGTAACGCGCGCTCGATATTTTTATTTATAAAGCTTAAAGGTATTCTTCTTACTCATTTTGTAAAATTTTTTCGCGTTTATATCCCATTTTTATTTTATTTTTATCCTAAACCAGATGGAAACAAAACGCGATTTACATCTACTCTTCTTGTACGAGTTTAAATTAAATCATACCGCGGCTCAAGCTTCGAGAAATATTAATCAGGCATTCGGAGATGGATCCACCGATGAAAAAAATGCTCGATATTGGTTGAAAAAATTTCGTTCTGCCAATTGGAGTATCGTGAATGAGTCTCGAGGAAGACCACCGTCCCATATTGATAACGAGGAATTAAGGACGACTGTAGAATCCGATCCACGCACAACTAGTCGAGCACTTGGGTCTAAACTAGGAACTAGTCGTACAGCTGTGTTAAAACATTTGCATGCAATAAATAAAGTCAAAAAATTGGACTTATATGTGCCGCACGAATTGACGCAACGCCCGTTTCATAGTTTCCAACCTAATAATAGCGCGTACATTCATACCTGGGATGTTTGCAGGCATCCCCAAACCCTAATTGACGGACATACCATAAAGTAAAGGCCAGTAAGGAAAAATCCGTTATTTTCAGTTTTTCTTTTAGCACGTTGATATATTCGGGTGACAGTAAAGTTTCTGATCGGGCCGCGTCACCAGTATTGGGATGACGCTTATTTGACTACTTGCGAAGGATATTCGTACGTGTTTAAAAAGATATTTCGCCGAGGAAGTAACAAAACTATTGAATATTAATTAATATAAACTATATTTATTAATATAAACTTAAATTTATAATAGAATATTCATTAATATAAACTATTGTTATAAAAGTAACACGAAAATGGTTTATTAAGAAAACTATATAGAATGTAAAACTTTAAAACATTTTATACAAAGCTGAGGCTGGTCGGGATAACTTGGATAATAAGTTGTTGTTTTTTGTAAATTTTTTCTTGTCTCTGATCGGCCCATTCGACCACTTTTATCCGCATAACATTGTTTGCATGCGGGTCTAATGCTTTCTCCGGAATCATTTTTCCGAACGGCGATATTGTGCTGACTCTGACGACGTCCAGGATTTATTGTATTTTCAGTCAACCCTAATAATTTTGCAGCTAATAATTCCCTAAATCTTCTAATATTTACATTCTTCTCTGTTGCAATTTTGTAAAGCGTCAAAGTGTTTACGACAGAAATTCCCAGAAGTAGTTGAATGCCAAGCTTTCGGTACCACTTGATTCCTTTTCTAATTGTGGTGACATAAGAAACCATTTGGTCAGAATAATCTATACTACACTTTCCTGCATTATATTCAAGAACAGCTAGTGGTTTTCGTTTTTCGGATGTCTGTTGACTTTGAGAAACAGCACGAATGCTACGATTTTTTTTTGTACTTGGTACCATGATAGGAGCGTATTTTGTGGATAAAATTCTCACATCCCGCGTATTTCTCCATTTGAGTACCACAATCCCGTTATCATCTTCTTTTGATATCATCTCCCCTTTTCTTAGTTTGCAATGGAGGATATCTTTTGGGAGGAATTTTTTATTATTCCTAAGTGTTCAAAATATGAGTGAGAATACCCAGCAGAATACGCTTCGTACTCGAAGGAGATTTTACTGTAAACGCGCGTGGCAGTCAACGTGTTAAGATGTGGAGTTTACACAAACACATGTAAAACATGGGTGCCTTCTTTTAACAGTTACAAATAACGAGAGGTTCGTAAGTCGAGGTACCACTTTGACCCTATGCTAATTGTAAGTTTCATAAAAATCGTCTGTGTGCCAATTGGGTAACGTTCCTAATAAGTATGACGACATCAATTGTTTGTCGAAGCTGCAAGATTTAATTTACGACTTGAGTATGTACATCTTGCAATTGATTTTGTAAGAATGACATTCGAAAAACAAAATGGTATATTTGGCTACTTTCCGCTGCTATAAAAAACATCAAATATGTGAATTTATATGATAAATAATATTTAATTATATTTATTGTAGGAATTGAACACGTGCGTCCAGCGGGACGCTATCGTGTTTAAGATTAAAGCGAACGTCGCTTCTGAAAACTGTAACAATAGACTTCCATGCGATCGACTTTTGTTTTCGTACACAAGACGAGTTCAGTTCGATCTAAAGCGTCCAGGCGTGAACAGCGAAATAGCGAGCGAGTATTAACCAGCGAAATAGCGAGCGAGTAATAAACGGCAATTAGCGAGAGACATTCGTTTTGTGTAATTATATCTTTTTATATTTTATTATTAAAGTTCATTTAGTGATTCACATCCGCGTTACGTGTCCTCCCTGTATTGCGACTGCAAATCCAGTAGGCAATACTAAACATTTTCCTACATTATTTTTATTTTATTTTTACCATAACATTTTTCTTGTAAATAGATGCGAAAATAATTTCCCTACGTGTACGTATATTTTAAAAATTACAGCACTCCCTTGATTACAACTCGCGAACCATCATGATACACCACTATCTAAATATTTTGATGGTCAAACGCATATATGTATATGTCCATAGCCCACAATAATAGCTTTCGCCGGACGCGTATGCGCAGTCAAAGGGTTAAATGAAATTTAACCAAGTCTGCACGGTACTAGCGTTTCGCGTGACCAGGGATAGTAATGTTAATGGAAAGTTGAATCTTCCGATTTCTTTGTACATAGCAGATGAATGGCTAGGCGAAAAGGAAGAAAACAATTATTGAGAGGAAGCACTTAGGTGGGAGCGGAGAAAATTAATGAAGCAAGTGAGGGAACATTTTTCAATTTGAGGAGAATAAAGGAAGGAACCATTTTAGTCTAAGTACCCTGCTCTTGAAAATTGTACCTGCATATTGCAGTCTTCAGATAGCAAGATAAAGTCAATCTTCAAAATTTCAAAAATTTGTTTTAATTGCTTCATGAATTGTGGAATTATTTTATACAATTTATAATACTCGTTAAATTGAGAAAGCTTCAAAGCGGTTCAACTTTTTAAAATAAAAATTTTAAAAAACATCGAACAGAATATTTGAATAGCTTGTTGAATCGATTTATTTATATATCACCTATTATAGATTATTTACAACTTGTTGTATTTTCTCTGACATAAGTCGAAGATTTATATTGAAACGAGGATATCAAAATTTTTGTAATTAAATTACAATTTGTTACAAAAAAATATATCCGAAAGCTCTTGTTGGAAAACCTTATATATTTTCAAAATAATTCATAATGATTCTTATTAACCCATTTTTGACATAATCGAATTTTCCTTTTATTAAAAACTTCCAGATTTTGAGAAACGTATAAAAAACCTGCTGTAAATATCCCAAATGCCTTGTTTTAATTCTATGTCAAGGACACATTTCTATCAAAATTAGGAATTGTTTTTAGCAAGATAAGAAGACGTTTGAATCGAAAATAATTTCAGGACCGTAGTAGGGATAAGTTACATAGTTCCAAAATTCTTCTATTTTCAGTATAGCTCGTTGAATTTACGTAATCACTCTAAACACTCCTAATTTCTTACAATTAATGCACTATGTACACTTTATATATCCCTAATTTGTTAGTAGCTCACTACAAACTCTATACACCACCAATTTCATAATAATTCATTATACACATTGTACACACCCATAATTTTATAATAATTCACTATACACACTGAACAGACCCCTAATTTTATAATCGTTCACTATGGACCCTCTATACACACCTAATCTCATAATAATTCACTATACACGCTGTACACACCCTTCATTTCTTAGTAGTTTACTACAAATTTGATACATCCCTAATTTCTTAGCAGTTCACTACAAATTTTATACATTCTTAATTTCTTAGTGGTTCACTACAAATTCTGTACATCCCTAATTTCTTAATAGTTTGCTACAAATTCTATACATTCCTAATTTCTTAGTAGTCCAATACAAATTCCATAAATTTTTAATTTCTTAGTGGTTCACTACAAATTCTATAAATTCTTAATTTCTTAGTGGTTCACTACAAATTCTATACATTCCTAATTTCTTAGTAGTCCACTACAAATTCTATACATTCTTAATTTCTTAGTGGTTCACTGTGTATCCTCTGTACACCACCAATCTCATAATAATTCACTGTACACGCTGTACACACCCCTAATTTCATAATCGCTCACTGTGTACCCTATATACAGAGTGTCCCAAAAGGTCTTTAATATCCTTTAAGAAGTGATTCCTGAGATGATTCCAAGAAACTTTTTCCTTTGCGAAAATGTTAAATTCGGCTTTGTTAACGAGTTATTATCGAAAAACACTGACCAACCACAGAACGAGTAAGGCCGCTAGCCGCCAGCGGGAGCGTTGGTTCCACACCGCGCTTGTGTTTGTACGAGCGACTGCTGACGAATATTAAGCAAAAAATTGTTATTCGCGTAGAACAAATAAATTGAATTTATCCAATACTCCAAATGGATAATGAACAAATCTATGAAAAGTACTTGAAATTTAATAACGAATAGAATGCAATTCTTTTTTCTGATAAAAATTTATTCAAATAAAATCAAACACTATTACTGATCATAAATCTTAAACATGGTTCTTTAATAATATTTAATACTGTCATTTAGTTTATTCGATATAACTTTTGTTTAATATTCGTCAACAGTCGCTTCGATACATTCTAACTTGCTCGTCAAAACATAAGCGCGACACAGAGTCAACACTCCCGCTGGCGGCCAGCCGCTTTACTCGCTCTCTGATTGGTCAGTGTTTTTCGTTAATAACTCGTTAAGAAAGCTGATCTTGACATTTTCGCAAAGGAAAAAGTTGCTTGGAATCATCTCAGACCTTTTGCGACACTCTTTACGCCCCTAATTTCATACCAATTCATTGTGTACCCTCTATACACACCTAATCTCATAATAATTCACTGTACACGCTCTACACGCCCCTAATTTCTTAGCAGTTCACTATACACAATGTACACACCCCTACTTCCTTAGTAGTTCGCTATGTACCCTCTATACGTTCCAAATTCCATAGCAGCTCACTATACATGTTATACACCCCTGCGGACATTTGTCTCTCATTGAAATAGAAAAATGTTCCGCAAAAGGAAGACCGAGAACCTAAACTAATGTTCTTCCACTTTTTGTTACAGACAGATTACGATCGACACTTGGAGGAATTGTTCGAACGCACGGAAACATTGCTAATCGGGATGTTGAGGAAGAAACTGGAGAAAGAGAATTTGAATCAGGTGGCCCGTTACCATGCCCTACTCGAGAATGTTCGACATTTGTCTACAGGTACGTTTTCTTATCTACGCTTACGGATTTTTATCGCACGAGATCCAAATGACAGAAAATCGATACAACTGCTAAATTATCTAAAGTCTTACGCAGAATGTTTGAAACTTTATCACCTGAAATATGCAATTGTAGGAATAGTAGTATGTATTTGAAATGTTTTTACAGTGGTTGACTTAAACTCGATCTATATCTATGTCTCTGACTATATCTTAATCCACGCACGCACACAATGGATGATGAAATTATTAGAATGGATGCTCGAAATTATTAAGGAATCAATGCGAAGAATGTGTTTTCTGTGTTTGCACAGTAACGTGTTTTTAGATTTGTTGCGGTATTGGTATTTAGTGATTGTTTTTTTCATAAGATATTTATTTTCTTCGTTTTGTTGTTCCTTTTTCTGTCACATTCTTGCCTATTATTTTGACTTCATATAATTCCATTCTCATAGATTTTTGTGTATTTATTTTATATAATGCAGTGTTATATATAATAGTAATTATATATTAAATTATTATGTAGAATATTATTTATTATGTTATACTGTATTATAATATTATGTTAGAATAATAGTGGTGATTTTTATTTCCTTAATTCTGAATTTTGTAGCTTTTAATTCCAAATCTTATCACCTATTATTTTAATTCCATTCTCATAGATTTTTGTGTATTTATTTTATATAATGCAGTGTTATATATAATAGTAATTATATATTAACTTATTGTGTAGAATATTATTTATTATATTATACTGTATTGTAATACTATGTTACAATGATAGTGGTGATTTTTATTTCACTAATTCTGAATTTTGTAGCTTTTAATTCGAAATTTTATTACCTATTATTTTAATTCCATTCTCATAGATCTTAATATATTCTTCTTATGTAATATTATTTATCATATTCTGATCTTATATTACAGTCAGTGGTGATTTTTATCCTTTTAATTCTGAATAGCATAATTTTTAATTACAAATGCAATTACCTACCGTTCAATATTCATACAATTCTATTCTCATAAATCTTAATACATTTATTTCATGTAACATTATTTATTATATTATATCATAATATTATAATTACAATATTGATTTCTATTTCCTTAATTTTCAATTGTACAATTCTGAATTCTAAATGTTATTACCTACTATTTCAACTCCATATACAATGTGTGCTCAAATTATTAGGGCATTGATTGCAGATAAAATCATAGAACCAAGAATAATGTTAATATTTTAATGATTCCTTATAAAAAAAAACACCTGACAAAATTTCAATATTGAAATTTAATTATTAAAAAATAATAACACGGTCGATATTTGGTAACCATCGCCTCTTACCACAATAACTGCCACATTTTTCACAATTTTTTTTTAAGTGTACCATTTCCGTTCCATATTTCAGTTAAGCGATTAGTCGATTGTTGCTTGTTTGTAATAAATTTCTTTGAATGTTCCTTTTTTAATAACTTCCATAAATTTTCAATGGGATTCGAGTCTAGAGAATTCCAACGAGAACCTTGATTTATTTACTACACATCAATGTAATAAACAAGAAATTAATACATATCATCAACAAACACTATTATTCCATAAAAGAATAATATGAATTTAAAGTAACTTGGTTTGCATCGAAAATTTCATTTAGTGTGAAATCATACATGTATCTGAATTGCCTCAAAATTGATTTTTCAAATTTTTCTTAATTTATAAAAAAATTGCATTTTTTAATAGGACTTAACGTCACTGATATTACTATTATAGGGATTACATTTTGTTACTTAAGAGTACAAGATTGCAAATTATAAAAATAAAAATAAAATAATTACTATTTTTATTACTAATTATTACTATTTTTATTATTTTTATTATTAATTATTACTATTAAAATGTAAAATTTTTCACATAAAGGTTATTGTAAAAGAAATTATCACATGATTGCGACAATTTTTTGTTTTGTAAGCGGAGTCTGTTATGAGATATAAATCTTTCATTAGTATCAATTAAATTTTTTGGAAATCTCAGAAAATTAGAATCATATCTTAAAAAAATATGTATACAAATTATTATTATTAAAGTAGGCATTAATATTAACCTCGTTTGTTGAAACTGTCTATAACTCCTTCCATTTTGTCGAACGCTTCATTTTTTAATACAATAAAGTAATACCAATTAATTACTCAGCTTTTATTTTATAAATTTAAAATTACTAAAAAAAAGCATTTG
Organism: Ctenoplectra terminalis; assembly: GCA_019453375.1. NCBI lineage: Eukaryota > Metazoa > Arthropoda > Insecta > Hymenoptera > Apidae > Ctenoplectra > Ctenoplectra terminalis. The sequence goes on along the minus strand of SMSQ01022885.1, from coordinate 7,564 downwards.
AAATTTCCATCGCATTATGCCCTAAGCGCAGCTGATAAACCGTAAATTTGTTTCCTCGCTGCGTGCCCTGGAGGACCGCGTGGATTTAAGTTTCTTCTTAGTTCGTAACTTTTAAACAGCCTTTAAACATCGCAAGATACGCTGCTATCTAGTGAAATTGGTGTCATGAATCACTGTTTTCGTTCCACTTCCTAAGTAATACTTGAGTTCAAGATTTAACGCGTCTAGACTCTTTTAATCTTCAATAGCGCCACGTGACTTACAAGGGAACATACCGAAGTGACAGTCGTCGATTTTGATGAAATTTATGTATAACGTAGTTTCCGTGAAAATATTTGAAAACACCGGTATACTGACAATGATTATAGTATGTATTTGAACGTGTGTTTCAACCATTTGTGCTCTCAAAAGAAATGTTGGGGAGTTGAAATACACCGATTTTAATATCAGCCGTCAAAGTAAGGGATGAAACACCTGTTTGACAATATATCTGGAAAACTATTGGAGATATAAAGAAAGTTTAAATGTACGGTTTGTCTATTTTTTAATGATAAGTCCAACTGTGTAAAAAGTTTTTAAAAAAATTAATTCGTTTGAAAATTTCTCACTCTATTTTGAGGGCTGATATCAACACTTCAGAATGAACGATGGCCTATATAAGAAATTATGTGTTTAATACTTTTTCGAATTCTATATCATATCTAAACTTCGTCAAATTACATTCGAAAGTAACATTCCTTGTTAGTCACACTCAATATTTTATTCAAACTAGTTTATATTTAATAAACTCTTCTGAAAAGGTTACTGATTTTTCCATAATTTTTATATTTTTGTAATTAGTTATTTTAATGGTATACCGTATATTTTAACATTAGAATTATCGAACTTGTCGAAATGATTCGTAATTTCTCATGGAAATTTTATAAATTCACAGCGGAACATTTTTCGTGATTTTCTGTGATTCTTTGTGAAAAATATGCAAAAAGAATTGTTACTCTTATTATAAGTATTTTATCAAATACTTGTCGATAGTTCTAGTAACTTCGTAAATTTCTAAATTCACAAATTTGCAAATTCCTAAATCCCTATATTGTCATATTTGTAAATTCCTGATCTTCTGATTTCGTAAATTTCTAAATTCAGGTTAGGCTAGGTTCCGTAGGTGATTTCAAGCAACTTTTTCCTTTGTGAAAATGTCAAGATCAGCTTTGTTAACGAGTTATTAACGAAAGACACTGACCAATCACAGAGCGAGTAAAATGGCTGTCCGCCGGCGGGAGCGTTGACTCTGTGTCGCGCTTATGCTTTGACGAGCAAGTCGGAATGTATCGAAACGACTGTTGACGAATATTAAACAAAAGTTATATCGAATAAACTAAATGACAGTATTAAATATTATTAAAGAACCATGTTTAAGATTTATGATCAATGATAGTGTTTGATTTTATTTGAATAAATTATTATCAGAAAAAAGAATTGCATTCTATTCGTTATTAAAATTCAATTACTTTTCATAATTTGTTCATTATCCATTTGGAGGACCGGATAAACTCAATTAACTTGTTCTACACGAATAACAATTAATTAGTTTATTCGATATAACTTTTGTTTAATATTCGTCAGCAGTCGCTCGTACAAACTCAAGTGCGGCGTGGTACCAACGCTCCCGCTGGCGGGCAGCGGCCTTACTCGTTCTGTGGTTGGTCAGTGTTTTTCGATAATAACTCGTTAACAAAGCCGAATTTAACATTTTCGCAAAGGAAAAAGTTTCTTGGAATCATCTCAGGAATCACTTCTTAAAGGAGATTAAGGACCTTTTGGGAGACTCTGTATATAGGGTACACAGTGAGCGATTATGAAATTAGGGGTGTATACAGCGTGTACAGTGAATTATTATGAGATTGGTGGTGTATAGAGGATACACAGTGAACCACTAAGAAATTAAGAATGTATAGAGTTTGTAGTGAACTGCTAAGGAATTAGGGATGTATAGAATTTGTAGTGAACTGCTAAGAAATTAGGAATTTGTGCAGCGTGTATAGTGAATTATTACGAGATTCGTGGTGTATCGAAGATACACAGTGATCCACTAAGAAATTAAGAATGTATAGAATTTGTAGGGTACTGCTAAGGAATTGGGGATGTATAGAATTTGTAGTGGACTACTAAGAAATTAAGGATGTATAGAATTTGTAGTGAACTACTAAGAAATTAGGAGTGTGTGCAGCATATATACTGAATTATTATGAGATAAGGTGTGTATAGAGTGTCCATAGTGAACGATTATAAAATTATGGGTATAGAATTTGTAGTGAACTATTAAGGAATTGGGGATGTATAGAATTTGTAGTGAACTACTAAGAAATTAGAGATGTATAGAATTTGTAGTGGACTACTAAGAAATTAGCGATGTATAGAATTTGTAGTGGACTGCTAAGAAATTAGGAATGCGTACAGCGTGTATAGTGAATTATTATGAGATTGGTGGGGTATATAGAATACACAATGAACCACTAAGAAATTAAGAATGTATAGAATTTGTAGTGAACTGCTAAGAAATTAGGAATTTGTGCAGCGTGTACAGTGAATTATTATGAGATTGGTGGTGTATCGAAGATACACAGTCATCCACTAAGAAATTAAGAATGTATAGAATTTGTAGTGAACTGCTAAGGAATTGGGGTTGTATAGAATTAGTAGTGGACTACTAAGAAATTAAGGATGTATAGAATTTGTAGTGGACTACTAAGAAATTAGGAGTGTGTGCAGCATATATACTGAATTATTATGAGATTGGTGGGGTATATAGGATACACAATGAACCACTAAGAAATTAAGCATGTATAGAATTTGTAGTGAACTGCTAAAGAATTAGGGATGTATAAAATTTGTAGTGAACTACTAAGAAATTAGGGATGTATAGAATTTGTAGTGGAGTACTAAGAAATTAAGAATGTATAGAATTTGTAGTGGACTACTAAGAAATTAGGGATGTATAGAATTTGTAGTGAACTACTAAGAAATTAGAGGTGTCTGCAGCCTGTATAGTGAATTATTATGAGATTATATATGAGAGTATAGAGGCTACCTAATATTTACAAAAATATGAATTTGCATAAAAATCCGCAGTGTAACCATTACTGTCGTTCTCAATCCCTATTATAAACAATACGGTTTTCATTAATTTCCCAAGTACCACGTTCCTGGCACCGTGTTCTCACGAATCTTTTATTCCAATCCAGGAGACGACAAAACAATGGAAACGACCATGTCGGCCGAGACGAAGCTCTTCCTACGTAAAACCGACGAATTATCGAAACTGGTGTCTGCCATGAAAGCGCTTGCTGTTCCCTGTGAATTGGAATTGCTGGAGATCGAGAAAAAACTGACCGATCTATCGATCGCGGTGAAAAAAGACAAATGCCTGAATGCTGGTGGAAAATTCGAGTGGGTCGACAGTGTGTTAGTGAAGGTGAGCGGTCTCTTTATTTCATTTTACCGTTGGAGAACATCGTTACGTTGTATTGTCTGTTTAAGAAAAGCTAGATTAATCAATTTATTGATAAATTAAGCTATTTATCTTCCTTATTTGAGAGAGAATTATGTATAATAAATATTGGATCCATTGCGATATTTTTTTGCGTACTTTTATTATTTTTTGTATCTGATTTTTCATTTTTATGAATTTATTTTAAAGCGGTCACGTTAACCGATAAAAATGACTGGTTCATAATTAATTATAGAAATTTTGTAAATTTGCAATGATACATTTTTGGCGATTTTCTATGACCTTTTGTAAAAAAATATGTACAAAGAATTGTTACCTTTATTATAGATACTTTTTCAAATATTTATCATTTTTATTTCTTTGATACAAATAGATCTACTTTAATCGCAGGTAGTTCTAGTGTTAAAGTGATTAGTGACCACTAAATGGTATTCGAATGGCTATTACAGTGTTACAGAATTTTCAAAAGGGCGATATACATATTTTCTTATAGAGAATTTGGAAGATTTATCTGCTTGAAATCGTCAGGATCATTTAAATTTTATTTATTATTTATTCTACTTTTTTATTATTATTATTATTATTTTCTGTATCTATTTTTAACCCTGTTCGGATGAAAATTCACGCATTTTCTGGTTCTAAGTATTGTAAAATATTTAATTTCTCTACGATTGTATCGTAATTTTATGTATTAGGTTGTCCCAAAAGTTTCATTCGTTTTATTAATAAGTAATGGATACAATGTATTATTATTTTATATAGGATTTATTTTGCACTATTTTTCTCTCCATCTCTTGTTTAACAAATAAGGCTGAATATTTATTTAAACATTGCTAAACGAAACCACTGCGCAAAGATAACGAAAAAAACTTTCGGGACAACCTAATATTTTTTTTAAATATGAAGGTAAGAGTAAAAAAAGTAACTTGATGATATTTTCTTTAAGATACTAATATGGTAAATAAAAAATTAATCTCGTTTATCTAACTATTTCTTAAGAACGTATCAAGGTTAATTATTGTTATTTATTATAGCATTCGTGCACATTGGGAAAATTGATTTAAATATTTGATAATGGAAATTTTGTTTTCTTATTTTACTTTGGTTTTAATTGTTGCTATTTATTATACTGTTCTTTATTGGCAAGAAATTCTATTTTTTATGTGTTTTTCTTGATTATTTCATATATTTATTTTTAATAATTACTATTAAATTTTATAAATTATTTTTATATATTTTTCTTGATTATTTGCTATTAGTGGTATTTATTATACTATTGGTTTAAATATTGGGTAATGGAAACTGTTTCTTATTTTATTTTTGTAATGTGCCTTCATTACTTATTTACGAATTTAATTTTAATTGTTGCCATTTATCATACTGTTCTTCTTTATTGCCAGGAATTTTGTTTATTATATAAAGTTTTTTTATATATTTGAATATTTTTTATATTTATTTTTAATTACTAGTATTTATTATAGTATTGGTTTAAATATTGAGTAATGGTAAGTTTGTTTTTTCCTTTAATTGTTACTATTTATTATACCGTTCCTCTTTATTGGCAAAAATTTTATTTCTTTCCCTCTGAATTTTTTTTTACGCATTTTTATTGATTATTTTATTATTAATTATTATTGTTCTTCTTTATTGGCGGGAATTATTTTGAATATAAAATCTATTGGTTCTATTTTATAGTTATGATTATATTTATCACGCTATTTTTCTTTAGCGGTAGAAATTATTCCCACACAATTTTTAAACTTAAAAAAATATTTTTTAAGAATAACTTTTGTAGAAATAAACTTTGAACTATTTTTTTTTTTAAATTGGAAAATTGGAATTTTAACTTTCAGAAAAAATTAAGCAATGCTTTATAAAATAAAAATGGATTATAATATAATCGGATTTTTGTATCAGATAAGATTTAATTTTATAATTTTATCCGATGCTGTATCCTGAACATTTGGTTTTAGCTTAAAATGTAAAACACATATTTGTTAAAGAAGATAAAACAAATTGCCGACTATTTTCATAATCCACTTGAGATATGTATTTGCATTTGGTACGCAAACAGCACAGGGTATGCAAATCACCAGTGGAAGTCGTTTATCATCTTCTTTCTGCATCCTTCACAACGCACATTTTTCCCAAAGAATTTTCCTTGTTAATTCAAATTTTTCTACAATCAACTTTACTTATTTAATCACCACCAAAATATCCATTAACTTACGCGGAAAATATAATCATATTATTGTTATTTTATATAATAATAATAATATTTAAAAATTGGTGATTCAACAAACAAAAATTCGACTTACAGAGATTAAATGTAATGGAAAGCGAAAAAGGTAAAATTGTTTGTACTTTTGCATTCGTCAGTTATTTGTACATATTTAACAAAAAACTTTTATGCAATATGAAAACATATAAAATATAAAAAAGTTCAAAATCAACGGTTTTAAAATTCAAGATCCAAGTCAGCACATATTATTGTAGGAAATTGAGAAACTAAGATTAACTCTTGTACAACAAAAAAAGGAAAACAAAAGGTAAACTAAAAAGTTTTTAAAATAACGACATTTTCTGACAACGTTCGTTCGTATGTCGCTAATAACGGTAATAGTATCGATCTTCTATCAAGTATAATCAAATAACCGATGGATGCAGAAGTACAAAAAATTTTACCTTTCTCAATTTCGTCTAAACATCGAATTTTTGTTTGTTGAATTAGTACTTATTCAAAAACTTCGATATGACGAAACTTTCACAGCCCAAAGATTTTATCTCTTCCCTTAAGATTTCAGTTATCAAGGTTATAAAATTAAAACATCAATTTGTATAAACGTTCGAAAGTGATAATCAATAAACGCCATTATCCGTAAAAGATTGAAAAATCCAAGAGGAAGATCAATTTTCCCGCTAATTGATACTAAAAGTATTACGTTTTAAAGGAAACCGATAATAGAATCGCATTTTCCTTTCCAGTGTCTTCAAAATGGTACGTGGTTACTATTGGACCAGGTGAATCTCTGCAGTCCAGCAATTTTAGATCGATTGAATGGGTTGCTGGAACCAAACGGCGCTTTAACGATTGGCGAGAAAGGTGTCGATCGAGGAGGAAATGTGTTCACCGTGAAGGCTCACGAGAACTTCCGATTGTTCCTCACTATGGACCCTCGTCACGGAGAGATATCCAGGTAATGGGTGGGCGTTAAGTAAATTTAATTCGTCAAAAACAATCAAATATCCATGTGGAGAGTGAGATTGAATACGACCTAGCGATGCAGCGCGTGCGATAAAGACAAAAGGCGAGCGAAAAATGCGTTGCAAGCCGAGGCGATCGACGGAACCGTGCGGTGTCCGTCCAGCTAAGCTTTGTCGAATCGTACATGTATATCAATTTTTACGAATGTATTGCATTACAGCTTTTACATGTTTTATTTGGCTATGATACATACATTAGAACTTTACTTCGAATACACATCTACTACAGTGCTCGTCATGGGGTAAATCCGGGCTTATTATTGTGGTATAAAATATAATAAAAGGTTTATTTAGAAGGAATATACAAAGATAATGGTACGGCGCGTTCTCTTCCGTGTCTAGTGGCGAACTCCTCGCCCTGCGTAAAGAAGCTATCGGCGTTCCCGCTGCCGATCGCCGTTTGTTTTCAAACATATACTGCACACACACACACACAGCCACGCTTGGCGCACCACATTATTATTCTCGTATCGACAATTGTCGAAAAATCGTACACTTAAAGTTTTGTGCAAACTAGAAAGTAAGACTAAAAAAAAACTATTTCAAAACTTCCGCAAACGAGGATCGAGTTAACCTTACGTGTATAAGGTGCGGACGTTGGTTTCACGATGGACGCTCTAAGCATCAGAACATTTGTGATTCATGTGGAAAATTGAGGAAAAAACAACGTATTGTAAGGGAGAAAAAAGAAAGAGAGACGGAAATACGGAAGAAAACGGAAGGTACGGAAGACACGGAAGTACGGAAGATACGGAAGACACGGAAGTCACGGAAGAAACGGAAGAACGGAAA
>SMSQ01022877.1:0-10201 GCA_019453375.1 Ctenoplectra terminalis | reverse complement strand
TAAATATCCATGATAATACTCAAAGTCCCTAGCCCCCTGGGGCTGGTTCAAAGACTAAAAAAGAGTCGGCACTTCAATTATTCCGTGGAATCCTCGAATCCCACGGTCACCGTTCCGCAGCCTCTTTCCGCGATGCCTCTTGGCGGCCTGACCGAACGCTTAATTAAAGCAAATTCAATTAAAATGGACACGGGGTATTAAAAATTCGCTCGAAATCTTAATTAACCTTAAGCGTGCTTCATCGTTCGGAGTCGACGCTTTCCACGATCGTCGACTTCATTTGTTAATAGATCTCCAAATCGTACGAACATTTCTCGTTCGCAATTTACTCTTCCCTGTCCAATCTGAGATTTCTTTTATCTTTCCCAGTTTCGTTCTTTCAGCTAATTTTTTCTGCCCTATCTGTGATCATTGCTTGCTCTTATTGTTCGTATCATTTGATTGCTTGTTTACATGCTTTTCTTTACCAATATTTGATATCAGCTTGCTATTTTATTTACTGTGCGAACCTTGTAATTTTAGTATTTTCTAGCATTTCGTTACTCTCTGGTATCCACTATATATTTTTATTATTTATTTATTTATCCTACTATATATTTATCTTACTATTTAACATTCTATTCAGTCTTCTCATCTATCTCTGTAATTTTTCTGCTATTCTTTACTTCATCCGAGCTTGCCTTCATTTTTCAATTCTATTCTTCCGTTCAAATCTTTTTCTTTTTTTTTTTTATCTTTTTCTTATCGCTGTTATTTCATTACTTATTTCTAGTTTCTTCCACAAACCTTTGTCTACGCTTCACCTTCTTCCACTCTTTCCATTTATCTCTTTTATTTCCCCCGCAACTTTCACCCTTCCCCTTCTCCATTCCTCTCTTCTTCCCCCCATCGACAACCATTATTCCCACCTTTTTACCCGCAATAAAAAAACATCTCGTCAAATTCCTCTCCTCGCTACCGCCTGTCATTCAGTCTTTTCTCTTCGAATCGCCCCACATTGCCCTTCCAAAGCCTCCCCTCTTTCCCACCCTCCCTTTTCATCAGCCCACACCACTGGTTCGACATTACAGACATTATCGCATGCGGGCGTGTCGCTGACCCGAAAAACCGCGGTGTCTTTTGACGACGAGCCCCTCGAATTCTCGAATCGACTCCGTTGCGCTGATCCGGGGAGTTAAGTGCACGTTTAACCGTGATGACCCACGAGATCCACCCTCTTGGCAGGCTGAGCGACTATGATCGCTATGAAGATGGTGTGGATAAACGTTACCTTCAATGTCTATGGATTCATCGATTGGACACAGTCGACGGTTCTCGGAAGAATTGAGTCACGAGTGCATTAGGGTAATTAACGCGATGGGGTTGGCCAAGTGCGACGGAAACGGTTGAAATTTTTTGTTATCCGAAGAACGGGTTAACGATAAAAAGTTTTCGATGTGAAAAATTTCTCGCGAACACAAATTTTATGCTATTATCTCTGTACAATGATTGTACATGTTATATCGCATTAAGATTATCGCAAAATTTTGAGAAATGATTCCGATGGTTTAAGCGTTTCATAAAATTAAAGTGAACCGTAGAAGTTCGTGTGATTTGGTTTCAGCACGAGATCAAGGTTTCGTCGTATTCGAATAGAGATTAAAATAATACTTAATAAATTTAGCTAGATTGTTTTAAATTTTCATCAAGCAGTTATTACCGCCAATCTTACAGTCCGTCACAGGGTTACTCTTGTTCGATAAATTATAGCCGTGCGACAGAAACGACCGAGCTCTCTGTCGTAAGACACAAAGCCTACCGGAACTTACTCGACGAGCAAATGCCTCATTGAAACTTTTAAACATCCAATAAAAAATTATTAAACACACCTGCCAATAACTTCCACCACCGTAGTGCCGCAAAAAAGACACGTTAACCTCCTCAATCGCCATGATCACCGGTAAAACCGCTTTGAACAAAATCACTTCTCCCTATTCGAGGCAACGCTCAACTTTGCGTCCAGCGTTCTCGTTATTAGCAGAAGTTGTTTTTAATTAAAAAGCTGCTCTGCTTGCGCAAAATCTGACCGACAGCCAGAAGTTTTTCCTACGTTTCGTCTCGATCCAACTCCCCTCTCCATCCTTTCGTTTCTCTAGCCCTCAAGCACTTCAATTAAATTTCTTGACAACGCGAAACCGGTGCATGTCCGCGAGACACACATGCGTGTGACGTGCATCTCAACTTTAATTAAAGCTGAAGACCACCTTTTCTTTAATTGGACTTCGAATAGTACCCGTCGTATTTGTGTAAAAATTCCGAGAATGAAATTTTCAAAAGAAATTACTAAGACGTTCTTACCGCGTCCCTATTAGGATTGTAATCGAACGTCATTTTATTTAACGGAGCTTTAAGCAGACGTTTTTATAGAAAATGGATAACGAAATATGACATGGACAGAAACGATTTTTTTTATTTATTAGAAGATCGCGAATGTTCTGCATGATGCCAATCGACAGTAATATGTTCAGAATAAAAAGTAAATTGACTAACTTTTCACCGTACTATTTGCGATCTACTTTAATTAATTCAATCCATCTCCGTTAGAAAGGTCGCCTTTCTATTTCCGAATCCTTCCAATTTTTACTTTTCCTTGATTCAATTTCATTTCAACATCGTTCCTAAAAATATAAAGAACACGCTATATCTAATTTCTTGGTTTAATTTTACGATTCAAGATTCGCGTCTGTTAAAATTAAGGAATCTTCTTATAAAAAGTATCTAAATATAACCTAAATAGACCTTGAGAGCCCTAGTATGGTTAAAAGAAGTTTAACTAATAATACGTATCACAATATTCCGTTTCCATTTACGATTTTACCTGCACGCACCAACGATGCCGACCAGTTCATCGAATCGCACTCTCCCATTAAGGATACCAATTTTCCTTCGCGGAATAATGGAAAACTTGGGGGAGTTAAGGAAGAAACAAGCCACTACACGCCGACAGATAAGTTCCATAAGAAGCTTCTTTGCGATAGCCGTTCGATTACGCTGGAAAAATGACCGGAAGAGACGAGGATGAGAGGGATAAGGAAGAATATCGGAGGGGTCGAGGCGTGGTTAATTAAAGAGGACCATTAAAACTGGATGTTTTCGTTTCTGCTAAAACGAACAAAGCCCCCAAACCCTTCTACAGCCGGATTCTATCCATTAACTTTTTCGTCCTGGCTTTGCTCGGGAATTTTTTCGAAGGATCGGCTAGAAATCGGCTTACAAGTTGCCGTGCCGAGTTATCGTGCTCCAGCGCTGTTCGAAAGCCGCGGTCGTGCAAATAATTGATCGACTTTTTCAATGCCAACCATCTGATGGAATAAAGTCGAGCGAAACAAGAACTATCCGGAATTTCTGGACGCCGTGGCCGCGTAATTGGACGAATGAAAGATTAATCAGCCGGGGACACCGGTGTTTCCGGAACTTATCACTGGACAATAGTCGACGGTGGAACAGTTACAGATCGTTTACAGGGGGATCTTGAATAATTACCCTGGGACAATTAGTGGAGAGAGAAAGAGAGAGCGACAGAGAGGAGGGAAGATCGTGTGGATCAAAGGTAGGCGTGGATTACTTAATTCGTCGATTTGACCGTTCGTGTGCTTCGAACTGGTTTATTAGGGAAAATATAGGCTGAGCATTCTCGAATAAACACGATACGGTTGCTTCGTAAAATATTAATAATTCGAAATATTAGTTTTCAGAATAATAGATCGCAATAAAATATTTCACAGAGAAGATAAGATTTGGAAAAATTGTTCTCATTCGTTTAATCATAATAATTTTACGGTAGAACGGTGACGATATTTCTTTCAGTTGTTCCATGGAACTATACGGAAATTACCATAAAACACAACGACCTTTACTCCTGAGACTGCGACATAGTACCTAAATAAATTTTACCCATAAACTCGGTATGAATTTACGACTCGCCTTAATATCTCGTTAAAATTATCCTGTAAGTAAAACTAGCCTATCATTCTAATCTTTGCACCTCACGGTCACACTTCCATTTTCAATTTTCAACGAGCAGCAGACTGGTTCAGGAGCAAGGAAAATCAAGAGAGTCCCAGAGACACACGGGAAGACCGTCCTATCAACGATTCGCCTCTTTAGACAATCCCTACAACCTACATGCTTGGCAATTTCACGAGTACTTGGTCCTGCGGAGACCTGCTGGGACTGTCGGCTTTGTTTCCGCTTCGAGACGGCCGCAACCTCGTCGAACATCGTGCAGGGAACGCTTCCATTCAGCGGGATCAATTCCGCGGATTAAAGTGCACGCGTGCCTCCGACTTGGGGCTAATAACCGTTTACGTTCGCACGTGAGACCCGTGTTTGCTTTGAAATCTAAAGGCAAACGTTGAAATTCCCGCCGAGCGTCTTGTCGACGCCTCTCCCGCGGGAAGTCCCGTGGAATCGACTGAGACACGGTCGATGGAACGTTGGGATTGTTTTAAACGGATCCGCGAGATTTTGCGTCGAAGGTGCGAGATGTTTTGGTACTAGGAATGAAATTTCTCACTCGATCGTGGAAAGAAGATTGTTTCCTATCACGGATCGAAACTTATGATCGAGACCTTAATATAACTATTGCGCGCGATAAATTTCAATGTTCGTTCGCGTACTCGTGATTGGGTATATATCCAGAGAAGTTAGCAGCGTGAAAAATTTTCCGCAGCGAGAAATATCACCGTTGGATGACAGGTGTGATCAGGGCAACCATAAAACACTGCGTGAAATAACCTGTCGGTTAATGTGCACAGGTGAAAATATTTGGAACTGTCGGATATTAGAGGGGTATACATCGTGATTTACGAACATTTTTTGTACGGTTGGCTGGCGAACGCGAACCCGAACTGTATGAAATTTATTTAAACGACGAAAAAACGCTTATGCGCCAAATTGAACGACCGTTTCACCGTGTAAAGTATCGCGTCGCGAGTGTAATCGTTACCCGGCGTCGAAAGCGTTTTTAATACCTTTTATACACACCGCGTCCACTCGCCAATGGCTGCTGAATCGTCTTTGCCCGATCGGTCGAGCATGATTGAAAATGTTTTAATATTCGGGGAACAAAAATTTTTTAAAGCTGCGTACACGCTGTATCATTCGCTCGACAGGAGGTACAGAAATTTTAATCAATTTTTTGAACATTTAATATCGCACAATTTCTAGAAAATAGATTTTCCAATTCATTTTTTCAGCGATCTAACTCGAATTCGTACATGCAAAATGAATTAAGCCAAAAAGCATAGGGAACATTTTTGTGCGCGTGTAAAAATTGTGTAAATTTCAGTTTCAACGATTAAGAATTTTTTCCATAAATGGACGTCTTTATTTGGAATAAAATTATTAGTAATTAAATTGTAATTTATTTTTCGTGATTAAAGATACGAAAATGTTGAATATTTTTAGAGAACAAGAGAGAGAGAAGGAAAAAAACCACGCGGGTTAGCAAACCGGTTAATTACGATGCCGTTCTCGAATTAGATGCTGCTAATTATAATTCTGGTCCATGAACGTGCCCATAAACCGCGATTAAGGAACTAACGACCAAAAACCATGGCAATATCTCGATCTGTTTTTTACGCTTCCCTCGATGCACGATGAAATTTAAAAGGGCAGATGGAACGATATAAATTCCGACCGATTGTCTGCCGTAACGAAGAACGTGAAATTTTTATTTCCTACTTTAAACTAAGCGAATCGAACAGACGAGTGCTCAAATTTATTTTTAACATTCGACGGAAGAGAGAAACGAGCTCGGTTTATTTTCTGCAACGAACCGTACCAAATGTGATTAAAAAAGTTATATATTTTGGACAAGATATTTAATTCTTTCGTTATGAATTTCTCTCTTTTCTAATTCTCCAATATTTTTTTTTCTTTTTCACCATCTACGATAAGAGAGGTTAACAGGATTCTAATTTTATTAAATTTTCTAGCCTAAACTATGAATTTCAATTTTTTAATTATAGGTCTTATTTGTCAATGTACCAGAATTTGATCGGGCAAAGAATAATAGTCGTTCGTTAAACGATGCGCAATTATCGGACCACTAATTGTTTATCTCATTGAAATAGCATACTCCGACGAACGAGTAAGACACAGAAATCCGACGAAAGGTTCCAATTGAACCTGATAAATTACTGCTCGACGTTCAGCTGGCTAACCGTCTCGTCAAAGGAGAATTATTCATAAGCAAGTACAATTACAATAACTGTATAAAGCTGAGCGTTTCCATGCAGCATGATTAAGGAACTCGGGACCTCCGCAGGCAGAACAGAGAATCTTCCCGACTGTTGCCTTGTGCTTGTCCTGAATACACCAGGATGTTCTGTCCGTGCTAGAGAATTGCACGGAACTTGAATTTGCGTAAACAAAGAGATGAAGGGAAACAGAGGAGGGGAGACTGAGAAAATGAACGGCGAAAAGAGAGACGAAACGAAGGCTGGAAATGGACAAAAGGGAGAACTACAGAAAGAGAAGGTGGAAGAGGGAAGAAGAATTGGAGTTTGAGAAAATGAAGTGATAAGATAATTGAGAACGATAATAAAATGGTAATAGAAAAGATAATGAAGAGGATTTATAAATAGAGAGAGAGAGAGGAAAAAGATGCAAGAGACGCTGGAGAAAATGGAAAATACAGAAGGAATCGATTAATTAAGAAAAATGCAAACAAAGATTTCCATCGGTAAAAATGAAACGAAAAAAAAAGAAAAAAAAGGAAAAGAAGTGGAAGCAAATTGAAGGAGGCAACAAAATAATTAAAGAAACTAGCGATACAGTTATCAAAAAGGTAAAGAACAGAGTGTATACAATTATCAGTGTCTGGTAAGAAGTAACGTAAGAAAAGAAAGGACAACAGGAGGCAACCGGAAGGAAGGCCGAGGCGAACGTTGCGGAACGTGAGTATCTCGGCGGAACGTGGCTGACATAAGGGGTTGCCAAATTAAACAAGGGCCTAAGGGCCGCTCCTAATTTGCGCGCTCGAGTAATTTAACCCTTCCCCCGCCTCGTTCGTCCTCCGTTTAAACAAGAATTACCTTCTGTCTACACAGACGGAGAAAGACGGGGAGGATCGGAGGATTTCCACACCGGAAACCGCTTACGTTTAAAGCCTGCCAACAGAACCGTTCAACTTTTCTCGCGCGGAATAATCGAATTGTTTACCCGTCGATGATTATTATTTTTGAATCGTTTCGAGTTTGTTTTAAATCAATTTTTCTCTTCCTCCTTTTCTCGTCCCTTTGAAGGAACAAGGGATGAAGGAAGGGTGAGTTGGGTTTCGTAGATGCATCGATTGGTGTTTGCTCGTTTCGAGGGAGAAACTGTGTAGACCAGTTATTTATCACGTTACGAGGAGACGTTATCGGGATTATATCTAATTATTCGACGCTACAGATTGGAAAGGATGAACCGGGATCAACGCGCGTTGAAACGTCCCATCCTTGATGAACGTCGATGATAAAAAGTTGGATGGGTTGGGCGAACGAAGGGTTGAAAGGATGAACGATTTATTGTTTTTGGGTTATGGATTTTGTACGATCAAGTGGTAGTGGTGAAAAATTGTAATTTTAGTAGTAGCGTTGGATTTCGATTCTTTTTTCTTTTTTCTTTTCTTTTTTTTTTTTTTTTTCTTTCTTTTCGTTTCAAGACTGTTCGATACGGGGTTGAGATATTTTAGAATTAAAGGTTTCTTACGATCGATACTAGTTCTTCGAGTATTCGATAAGATGCACGAGTCCATTTGTTCGAATACCAAAACTTTTAGACACGATATAACTCGACGTCGAAAAAACAGTAAAAGGCGATGCTGATTTAAAGTCCGCGTTCTAACTGGCTCCGTCATTTTGGGGAAGTAACGGTGAGAACAGCGAGCTTAAAGAAAATGAAAATTCTCCGTGCAATTTCCTCAAACTGACGGTCCAACGGAGCGAGCATGAGGGATGCGTGTGTGCGTCCTTTTCTTCGGGAACAACGAGATTTTCTGAATCGCGAGAACGAACTCTGCGAGAGTGGTGCTTTCTTCTTATTTTTATTCACTTTTTTTTTTTTTTTAATAAAAGGCACGACGAGAAAAGAGGCAGAATATTGTGAGTAAACTTGCGAAATTCCATAATGCGTGTTTGAAGCGAGCGACACTGCTCTTCGACAAATGCGACAAAACGCTTTTTTTAAGCTGTCAGTTCCTAAGTTCCGCGTTGAATAAATCGCGCGTAGAATATCTAAATTCCTGGATGTTTATCGACAAAATCTGTCATACTTATCGATCTATCGAATCTGTTTCGCGAATTAAATTATCTGGTAAAGTCGAAAAATGTCCTCGCAAATTTCTGTTCGTTCACTCGTCTCCACGCTTGGGTGCGTAAAGTTTGACGTCCGACCGATTTTACTGAAAAGAACAACAGAGTAACCTCGACTCGACCAAACTTCCTTGTCCACGGAAACCACAATTTCCGTTCTTCCTATAGCCACGTCGGGTTATCTTCGGTCCTCAGCGGCACGTGACTTCCAACTATCGCGCAGAATATTCGCTTGTAAGCCCGCCACGAGATAACAGGTCGCGGGACAGCTCTCGTATAAATTCATATTAGCGCTGCTCGTACGCTTTTTTTGCGCTTTCAACTAGCCACGGTCTAAACTTTTCTTCGCGGTCTCTCCGTGACTCGAATTACGCCAGGCTTTTTCCGCTTCCGGCGACCAACGTCTCTTTCTCTCGGTCGACGACCGCTGGAAATTATGCGAAGAAGCTTCCACTACTCGACGGAACTCGACGGAAGCTGTTCTCAAATGGAATCCAGACGGATGGAAAACTTTCCGATCGAACCGGAAAGGTCGCCTCCACGCCCGGTAAGTGTTCTGATTACGGCCGCTGGACGACACTTAGGCGTCGAACGGTGAAACTGAGTTACCCTGGACGGATTTTTATTGGCGAAGTGCTGGTAGGTCGCTCGGTGCAACTGAAGTTAGGAGTCAGAGGGTGTGAGATGTTGGAAAGTTGAGAAGTTGGGGGTGCTTGAGGTGAAATTTGAAAATTTTTGTTGGCTCCTTGCCGGTTGAATGATTTATATATTATAAAATATAAATGAAACAAAACAGGGAGTACGCAGCGTATCGAAACGATTGACGATAGCCTCGGGAGAACGTGAAAATTGTCCTGGAGGTCAATTTCATTGGTTTCTTCAACAATTTTCATTCCCACGATTGGTTCAATTATCTCGATATCGTTTTAAGCAAACGCGTTTCGAACGCTTTATAAACGGTTAAACGGACGTTAGTTTAAACACGAGATGGATACCTTCATCGCAACTGGATCTAGGTTACTAGTAGAGTTAATTTCCTGACGTAGATGGCCATCGCTGATATACAGCGTTTGAATTCTGTTTCAGTTATTGCGCGAGGAAATTCGAGGTTCGAGCACGCGTGTCATACGCAAACCTACTAGGGGACCATAATGTGTACGACAATTCCCTGGTGTCGAGGAACCATCGAACTCTCGAGGTAATCGATTCAAACTAACTCCTGTTAAAATAAATATAACAAAACATTAGATTAAAAAATAAAAAAAGTGTCTCTGTAACGTTTAAAAAATGCTTTGTTCCTGGTATATTTTTCACTGTTTATTAATCAAAATTTAAAGTTTACTTTATGTTATCCGATCGCGGATGAAAATTGTATCAAATAATGCAATATTCGTAGGAAAGGTTATGGATTCTCGCCAGAACTTTCATTTCTGACGTCTATTCTGCTATCGAGATCTTTCGCAGCGTTTTCCAGAATTATCCTGGATACCTCCGAGACGCGAGGGTCTATGATAGGGTAGTCCGTCGATATTGCTATATCCGTGGAAGAAACTGCGCTATCTCGAGATCTGTTTCGGGACCTGAAGTCGATCCTCCTCGGAGATTCTGTCGGAACGCTATCTCCTGTGTCATCGGCGTTTCCGGCTTCCGACCATCTTTTGTGCGTGGATTTAGAACCTTCCATCGATTCCTCTTATTTTTATTCGCTTTGGAGACGGATTTTATTGGTTAACGCGGTATGAAAATTCTTTTAATAGATTCCAAGAGAAATTTTCAACGAAACGTATCGAATTAAAAATATTTTTAGCTACTCGTTCTTTTTCGAGAAGATAGAAAATTTTTAATAAAATATCCAGAAACAT
>SMSQ01022874.1:0-13450 GCA_019453375.1 Ctenoplectra terminalis | reverse complement strand
GTTGTTCGCGATGGAACGCTTTGTTGCCTATGGAAATTGTCTGATAAGCTTTTAGAAAAATAACATTCGTTTCGAAATTTTAATTAAAGCATTTTCAAAAGTGCAAGGTTGCACGGAATGCACGTGACATGAAGAAATATTCAAAATGTCCAAATTATAGAACTTTTTGCAATACCTTTTGAAACACTTGGTAGGTGAAATAATTATCTAAGAAAGTTCTACTTGTTTAAGCGTATTCTCAAAAATATCTAATTATAATCAACGATCGAAGAAATTTGCTAATTTGACTTCTCTATAAATCTATCGAATTCTCTTTCTGCATGCTTTCATCGTTTGTTTCTTTTTAAACGTGATACGAAATTGAAAAAAATAAGAATTTTTCGAGAAATCATTTCTCAAAGGAACAAGGGAAATGTGCAATGTCCTTGTAGCATTCCTCAATCACGGATCCCTGTGCAAACAAATTTGCATGCAATTCGCCTTCGTTGACGTTTACGTTTCGCGAAATGCAACCAGTAATCCGACAGGATGCAGATTCGTATTTGCATTGGTTGATGCTGCATCGACGGCGCAACCGAATGCACAATGTCTCGCAGGCTTGTTAGGTTAATAGAGGACTGAAAATTCAAAGGCAAATACCTTCCCGGGAATTCGCGTCCAGCAAAGGCGATTAAGCAAATCGAGTCCCAAATTGAACGTCGCGATGAATTAACTATAGCGGATTATTTCCGATTATTCGTGATTGATTATATCCATGTACAACATTAAACATTTTATGTTACTTCATTTTTTCTGTAATAAATACCAATCGAGACGATCTATAATAAATGGACCTATTATTGGATCAAGCATGGATAAATCTACTATGTCTCGTTACATTTTCTTAAAATAAAAAATTGATACCAAGCGTGTTAAAGTTGAGAGAATATTTTCAATGGAAAACTAGGAAGTAAGAATAAGAGATAGAGGGATGAGAAAAGAGAAAGAAAATAGATTCAGCGGTAAAGGTGAAAGTTTTAGTCGTTAACGAACGACCCACTCAGAATCGGGTATATTTCAGCGAGCCGCTTCGAAAAGGCTGCCAGTGACACTTGAAATCTCGGCCTCATTATATCGCGGTTTCACAAACGTCACTTTACCAGCGAGCCTCGTTGGCTTAGCCTAAAAACTAGGTTGTCATGAACCACCGATTGGTCACGGGAGCGCGAGTAAAGAAAATAAGGGAGAGTTGAATACTCGATCCGTCGAAGAAAATATCGAAAGATAAAAAAAAGATTAAAAAAAATTTTTTTAAATGGTAGTCACTGATTATTCACTAAAAAGGAACATAATTATTAAATCAAGATGATTCAGGAATTAGCAAACGAGAAAAGGTTAATTAATAACGTCTATGAAAATTGTAAATAGGTGAT
The DNA here is from genome assembly GCA_019453375.1 of Ctenoplectra terminalis. Classification (NCBI taxonomy): domain Eukaryota; kingdom Metazoa; phylum Arthropoda; class Insecta; order Hymenoptera; family Apidae; genus Ctenoplectra; species Ctenoplectra terminalis. The sequence goes on along the minus strand of SMSQ01022874.1, from coordinate 12,038 downwards.
CGCTTGTTAAATTTTTTTCACAGTTAAACAATGGATATCGAGTTCGTTTTGAGTTCTATAAAATTATTAATTCATAGACCATTATCATGCAGAAGCTGAGCAGAATTTAAGAATAGTATTCCTAAGCGTTCGACACACTACAAAGTCAAAGCTTGCGTTTGGAATTAAAAGCTTCCCCTGGCACACCATCGACGTCACTTTACGCGCGGCTTTGTTCCGACCGTAGAAAAAGTAGGTTACGAACATAACAGAGAAATTCTCCGAGGGAACACAGGAAGGGGTTGAAAATAAGGGAAACAGGGTATGAAAGAGGAACAAATCACAATTCTTTTCTATCATACTATCCCCTTCCACCGAGGACCATTGACAGACCATTCTCTTCAACCATGCTTAAAAGCAAATCAATTTTCCCGCCTCTTTCGACCATTCGAATTTCATGAAATCACTAAAAGCTTCGAGTAACAATACACGAGTAGGGTTTAATGTATGAGTCAGGAATTCCTCTCGGTCGTGTTTGTATCTCGCAAATCTCGCTCGATCGTGGCTCGCTGTGCAACTGGGTTAGACAAGGGTGGAAAAAGGGCGCGGAATTGAATCGGGGGTTGGAACAAGGTGTCTGACGTTCGTAAAAAAACAAGCTGGACTCAAATGTTTTCGCCGTCAAGTGGTGGCGAGAGAAATTTGAATACTCTGGATGCTCCGAATTAGAAGAGAAAAAAAAAGAAAAAAAGAAAAAAAAGTCGGCGGCTTCAGTGGAAAAAGATTGACCCGGATTCGCGAGGAAATTAAAAAGCTCGATGGGTTTTAATAATTTTCCAACGATTTTCAGTAGGATATAAATCCAATATTAATTAAACATTAATTTCTCGCCGTCAATTACGAAATAATATTTTATGCTTCGTTAAAATTTTTCGAATAATCGCAAACAGGATGACTCGGAGGTGAATCGTGGGCGGATTCAGCGAGCGACAGAGGAAAATCGTTCCCTTGGAAATCAGAAACTGACGGCTGCATTACCGGCTGTGCCACGTACGCGGCGAGTGTCAGAGATTAACTGTCCCAGGACGTAACATCCATTGTTCCAGCGTGTATTCGAAGCGGGAAGTCGAAGGAGCGTGTGTGCGCCAGAGGAGAGGAAGAGAGGGATTGGGATTACCGATAAGGTACAGCCGGTCTTGTTCGAGAAACGCGCAACACGTGGCACCGAGCATCGTCGAAACGAAATCCGAGGACAATCATGGCTCGTTTAAGCATTAATGCCGCCCCTTACTCTGCCAACCCGAAAGAAATCGTGCTGTTTTTGTACCTGCTTGTAGTTTAGACTGAAATATCTGGAACGGTATTTTTTGCAAGGAATTCGCCTCTCGAATATTCGTTTGAAAAAATTTATCATAAGAAAGTTTCAAGTGGAATCCCTTTTTTAGCGTTCTTGAAATCTTTTTTTATATCTGCAAAGAACGTTGTATCTTTTTAGGGTTCCTGCGTTGAATTTTTTTATTATCGAAATCGTTGAAAAGTAGTTCCATATTCGAGGAATATTTTTCTAAGCATCAATTTTTTCGAACCAACGAACGTCTCGAGCAAAGCTGGAAAAACTGTTCACGCTCGAAAGCGTCTAATTCAAATTTTCCTCGCGACTTCCCTGACCGCTCGTTTGTTCGAGCACAGAGACCGCAACGAAAGGAATGATCGCTCTATTACTTCGGTCGAGTTCCGTGTTTCATAGTTTCATCCTTGAAACTAAACTCGCTAAACGTCGTAAAAGGCGCACGACTATCGGTCATTATGTGGCTCGCGGAGCTTTAAAGATTAACGATCGACCGATTCAACTTAACTCGGGTTACTTACGGCCGAGAAAACGTATATCTTTTCCACTGGATGGTTTAAAAGCCGCCGCTTTTCACCGCCTATAGATACCGGCTGGCGTGTAAATCACTGCGGCTCTCGAGAAACCTCTTCGAATGAAATCGTTTCGTTTAGAGAAAAACGAAAATCGAGTGCTCGAAATACAATACGTTTAATCTCGATTGCTTCTGAATATTTGATTTCTTTCAATCTATTGTTTTTTTCTTTTTTTTTTTTTTTTTTTGTGAGAGTCAAAATTCGTTTTATTAAATTTTGTTAAACTTTCAGTGCACTAAGTAAGCCTACATTTTTCATAAGGATAAAACTCACCCCTGCAAAACATTAAGCTACCATCTCCAAGAACTCGAGCTACGAAAGCCACAAAGAAACCTCGTTAACTACCCTTAAACCCAGCATATTTACTAAAGCACTTAAACATAACTTGCAAGTATTACCGTTCTCCAAAGTTTCCCTCACCCTGCATAAATTTAAACATTATAGTTTAAATCCCTGACAAACTGACTCCACGAATGTGTGTCAGGGTATACAACAACTCCGTGTATCGATTTCACGTTCACCACGTAACAATCCCGTTGACACCGACTTCTTGTCACCAGAACGGACAAAAGTATCTTCTTTTCCATGTCGATTCTCCTTCTGCTGGCAGTTTCTGCGAAAACTTGCAGCTCTTCCGCTCGAAGAAGCGTTTCACGAGCTGCTGTTATTATCATGGACACGTTAGGCGCGAATAATCCAAGGAGAATATCTGGTAAAAGTGCTGTGCCATTGTTCCTGATGGCACAATGGCGGAAACAATGCGCGAGATTACCACAAAGAGGATAATCCTCGAATTTCATTACTCTACTGTGAAAATAATCGCTAAATTTATATTCTTCTTATCTCGCGAAGAAGCTTTCATACGAATATTAATACGAATAATAGTAAAAACAAAAAAGAAAAAGCGACGAATGAAGAAATATTCCAAGAAATGTTAAGGAATTCTACGAAATACGAATCTTCGCGTTCGTTTCTTTCGATAAGCGTGAAACGAGAAATTTGACGGGAACAAGGTACACCCACACAATTGCAACGGGGGATAAATCGTCAAATAGACAATCCGTAAAGCTTATCTGGCAAGGATTGGTCGGTTGGCTCGTAGCGAGCAGATTTGCTCGGAGAACATTCGGCGCGAGAAATAGTAAAGGGGTTGCCTTCGCGGATAAAATTTACGAGCGACTGAAAGAAAAGCCCGTTCCACTGTTTAACACGGTTACCGTGCGTCGAGTTCCGCGCGAAGCGTACAGGGGAAGTCGAGCGAGTCAGTGGAACAAGCAGGCAAATATCAGACCTCGAATTCAAAACCCGCGTTCAAAAAAGTAGAGAGAAAAATTAACAAGAGATTATATTATTTTAGAAAACTCGAGAAATTGGTTAAAATTTATTCCGATGAATTAAAACTCGGTGTAAATTGTGAAAATAATTAAAAATAAAAAAAATTCGTCGATCAGTAGAATAGGAAATCAATGGTCAGACCATTGCTCTCCATATAATATAAAAAATAAAACATTTGTCACAAAATTACTGTTGTTCAAGAAGAAAGAAATACCATACGTGATTCCTAGTAAAATAAGAAGGCAGTAGTCAGACCTAGAATTCGTTGATCGTATGCTAACGCGAGGTTCACAAAAATAGCAAGGAAGTAGAGTGAACAAGATCATGAATACAAAACTCGCAGAATATAAATCGAGCAGCACTATTTGCCTCGTTACTTACAGGTAAAACGAGACTTTTTTTGGCGCCGCGTTGGCACGAGTGGCTCGCGTCGACGCGCCCGTGACAGAAAATTCCGCGAAGAACGGTGACGACTGTTTTCATGCCAACTGCACGCTGAAATTTCTCGTTTTCAGAGCAACGCTTTAGATAGAAAACCGTGATATTCCAGGTAAACGAGAACTTTCGTGGAATAACGTCACAAATTGACAGACGTGTGAAACAAACTTATGAATTTCGTGTATCTTTATAACCCAGTAGAATAACCAGAAGAAAAAGAAATATACACGAGTCACGTTTTCCATTATTTTTTCCAATCTTTGTACAATTATTTAAAAAAAAAATGTGTAATTTCGAACGTAAGTTTTCTTCATAGCATAACAAGTATCATTTAATTACATTCGAACATAACAAATTGAAGTTCTCTGAAAGCAACAAAATCGAACCGATCATATTCCCCTTCCACGATCTCCAAATGAAGAATAAAATTTTGACTTTACACGTTGGAGTTCTCAAATTTTAAAGCAGAGAAGAAACCCTCCATGGCACAGATCTAGGCCGTTCGATCGGTCGATAACAATCGGCCTAACATCATTTCCTCTCCACGAAGAGCGGAACATCCGGCGGGGAACAATGGGTCGTAGCTCGCGCTTTGCTCGCACAATCGAGCCGCTGCACCGACAATGAGAAAAAGACTAAACGCGCGGTACTTGCCTTCGACGAGCTGCTCCTTCTTCACCAAGATCAGAGGAATGGCCCCGGAGTTGCTCATGGTCCTCCTACTCCAGTTCCCTTATCGAGTCCACTTCCGTTCACCGGTTCTTCGCTTTTCAACCGCACGACACCAACCTCGATAACATCCAGTCGCGCACTCTTCCCGATTTATCGACACGACAGTTCCAATTCCTCGCGTTCGACGAAACCTCGCAAGCACGATCCTCTTCGAGAGAGCTCACGATTCTATATTACAGTTCCCTCGATCTTTCTTTCTCGATAGCCTCGGCCAAGATTGACCGACAGAAACGTCGAACGGTAAATTAATTACGAAATTGTTCGATCGACGACGAGATAACCGGCCGATTCATGATTAGATAAATTCTCTGTTTGTCGCTTTGTTCGTTCGAGGGATCAATGGCTTCTTTGTTGACCGATTACGGAACCGCTGGTGGAGGGCTCGTGGTGTTATCTGGTGAACGTTGGTTGGCCCGACGTTTGCTTCCAAGAACCAGTTCTATATTCTACTCGAAACTTACTTTGGACTGAATCGGGAACACGAGGTACAAAGTTTTCGAACAGTTGGAAGGAAAGTTTGTTTCCTGTGTTTGATTTCTATTAGTCGTTCGATTATGTTGAGCTTCCTCGGGTCGAGGTACCGGAATGATCATCGCGATAAAATAAATATGGACATCGGAAGAAATGAAAAAATGAAGATGTGTCGTAACTTGGATCGTTTATTAATCGCCTTCGCGAAAGAAGTCCAGTCGAACGATTCAGGACAGGTATCGGAGAGGAGAGGAGGTTCAGACAATGAAAACTTGTGCTTTTATATCCCCCGGGAATTGTTCGATCGACCTGTTCCGGGGTGAGACACGGAAGGGGCGTTCCCGAGCAGGTCGAATGGATTTCCGGCCGTTTTCGAGAACGCTTGAGGACGCCCATCAATCTTCATTTAGACCGAGTTTGAGGAAAAACCGAATAATGGCCGCGGTGTAACGAAGCAACCGGGTCAACTCGTCGCTTCCGGCGCCGCTGGTCCTCTCGATTCTCTCGCGTTTCCATCGACTCCGCTCGAGGAACTTTTTATTTATATATAACCACCAAAGGTTGGTCGGAGACTATCGATATGAAATAAATTCGCGTCTACTTTTCGGTGAAAAGAATTCGAGCCATTTTATTTTCTGTGGCGCGAATTCGAAGAGGTTTTGATAGTTAAAGAAAAAAGATATATCAATCCGGAAATGGTAAAAATAACCGTGCAATTGTGACGACCGTTGTTCGGAGATACAACCGAAGAATTGACGATAAAAATGGGATAGTGCACGGAACACGTGTTATTCGATGAAAAATTAATTCCTGGCTCGAGGTACGGGGAAACTGTGTCATTCGGTTGATTCGGATGACACCCAGCTGTGATTGATCGCGTGATGTACTTTTGATCCCTTGCGAATATGATTGAAGCAAACCAAACAGGAAGAAAAAACAAATTTAAAAAAAACGGGGAAAAGAATTAACTTGCAGTGTAAAAAAATAGAATAAAATTTGTAAGAAAAATTAGAGATATTTAAAATCCTTGGTCGTATTGATTTCATTGCTCGTATATCAAAACGTGGGAAATGGGAAGGTCCAAAATTATTCGCCGATATTTCGGGAGGGAAAATCAATTTGTGGAACGAGTGACATTCATGCGATACGACGGAAGGGAACAACGTTAGCCAGCTATTTCAGCAACACATCACTGATCGATCACGCGTTACGTTGATCCCGCGTGTGTGCGCCACATTGTATTGACGTGTAAAATCTATACATGCATGCACGAACGCTGGCGTTTATGACGTGCAACTTTTGTGCGGTAATCTATTTGCCCCGAAACGAACGAATTCGGAGAATCAGGTTTCCCTTCTGGCTGGTCTGGCTCGAATAAATTTCATTTCGGTCATCGTTCCCTTCGATTTGACGCATTTTTTTTAATGTACGTACATTTCTTGTTTCGAAAAGTACAATTTCTAACGAAATAAGGTAACAACGAAGCGTTTGGAAATTATTTTCACGAAGAAGAATTTATTTTTTAAATTATATTTTTAAATGTCAATGTAAATTTAGGATTAACAATTGAAATTAATGTATGCGACATAAATGAAATTTTGGTCACGGAACAGCAGATTATCTAAGAATTGAAAAAAATCTGAGTTATCTCTTAAGAGTCTAGGGAATTTGAGGAAGAGGATTACGGCATATAAAGACAAAGAGAACGATATTATTTTTCCAATTTGTTGTTAATAACACACCGTCCTCTGTGTCTCTAACGCTGATATTTCGACGAACGATATTTTTCATACGAGCTTTTATGTATCGAATACAAACGGTTCTTAAAACAACGCGCAGAGATAACTAGACAGCCTGTCGCGTACAGTTTGTTGTTTTCACGAATGAAGTAAATTTACGAGAAAAAAAAAAGCTTATATTTCCTCTTAATAAAATTTGTAATCTCGTCACGATTAAAATACAGTAACGATTAATTTGATAAAACATAATAAAGGGAATATATTATAAATTGTAATCAACACTTGTTGGACATAATTTGTAAAGCTAATTAAAATAATACTTAATGAAAATATTGACGATACGTATCTGAATTCGTGCACGCAGCTATTCAACCCGAAAACGCAAAATTCAATTAATTCCAACGACAAAGGTACGCGTTGTTCGCGGCGAACTCGCGTGTTGTATTCATTTCCCGTTTATTAATGGGAAGCTCTAATAAAGCGGGACCGCGAGCGGTTAATTGCTCTTCCGACCAGCGAACGAACCACCCTACCGCGAGGGGAAACATATTTTTAGAATATTTAGAGGGAACAAAGGCTGCCGTGTCAAGCAACAAGTAATCGAAACGCGTCTTCCCAGCCAATTACAAGGATTGAATATTGCGAATATTATGAAAACTGTGAAAGGTGTTAACGGTGGAAATAAATAAACGAATACATTGATAATCGATAAAAAGGAAATAATAATTAACGATTTGAATAGACAAAAATTTTATATTTCAAGCAGAACCATTTTCTCTCAAAGATCACCGAATAACTGAAAATATCTCTCCCTCGTTTCAACACGTATCTGCAGGTCGAAAGTATAAACTACCCCCTACCCGAGGAAGCTCGTAAAAATTTCACCAAACGCGTTCCGAACTCATCGATCCGAAACGTGTAACATAGCCTCCATAACTTCCTAGCAACAAAAAAGAAAAAATTTGCTCAAAATACGCAAAGAAGAAAAAGGATCGCCCGAGCTCACCCCCCAAGAAGCTTCTCCCTGTTGCAACACCACTCCCCAACCCTTCGAAGCTGACCGAGAAAACGAACAAAAAGAAGCGGAAGTAACCAGATTCAAAAGATTGAACGCGCACACGGGACCACTACCCTGGATCCTCGATAGATCGCGTGGCTCGATCGCCGATTCAGGATCCCGGCCAGTGTCAGCTCACCCCCGGTTCAAGCTGGATCGATGAAGGCTGCTCCTCGCATCGCACGCTGCCTGGGCCTCCTCTCCCTTGTATCGGCACTTTCTCTCCTCGAAATACCGCGGATCGGCTTCCGCGATCTCGATATCACCGATTTCTCCACCCCTCGATCCAGCAGATGCCTCGAGACGATGAACTCTCGAGTCGCACTATCGCGGTTCGCGGTCGAATTCGAACTGGAGGCGGCCGAAGAATCGCGTAGACGGTAGACGCGGCTGGCAGACCCAACGAGGAGGAATCACGATTCGAATCGACGCTGGCCGACGTCGAAACGACAACCACCGACCGACCGAGTGACCGAACGACCAAACGACCGATCGACGAGAGGGTGAATCGACGTGGAGACGAGCGATCGTCAGGACACCACTGGCCGTCAGGATGGAGACGCACAAGTGGTTTTTCGCGTTTTGTCCCGGGGGTTGCTTGCTCTCTCTCTGCCCCGCTCACCTGGTATCCGCGTAGGGTGCGCACCTACTACTACCCACCGGGTAGCTACCTCCGCCACCCACCCGACCTAACCCGTCACCCACTCGGCCACCCCACTGCTTCACTCGCTAACGCCACGTTAGGAACTCCCTCTCCCCATCTATTTCTCCTTCTATGTCTCTCTTCGTCCCTCTATCTTCCTATTTCTCTCTCTCTTCCTCTCTTTCTCGTATTCTCTCTCTTATTCCCTCTTCTTATTACCTCTCTTAGTCCCTCTCTATGGCTTTACCGGAGAGCGCCATTCGCACTGTCTCTGTTGAAACTTGGTGGTTTCTCGTTCTCTCCGTTCCACATTCGTGCCAGCATTCCGTCTTTATCGGTTCTTGTCGAACGAATGTCAGCCTGTCTTCGTTCACGGCTCGTGTGCTCGGTTTATGCTCCCGTCGAGTCTATACCACCGTTGCTTTCCTTCGAATGCGCCGCTTTTCTTCGCGGATTTTCCAGCTTCACAGGCCAGGCTGCTTTCCTATGTGTTTTTTTTTTCTTTTATCACCGACCGTGTCGTTTCCCGTTTTATCACAGCGAGTTCCGTTAATACGTCTCTCGGATACCTTTTCCTACGAGGGCTGCTGCTGGCGCTCCGTTTCCTTCGGGTTTCCTATTTTTCAATCTGGATGGTAGGGCTTCCTTTCCACTGTATTTTTCGATTTCTTCCTGGTTTCGTTTCCTTTGTCGCGCTACTTTGCTGTGTTTCCTACATTTCCACCCTTTATTCGCTTCTCGATACACGCACAATGGCAACAAAAATTATTTGCGCACTGTTATGGTTATTTGAGCGTTTATGTATCAATTCATGTACCGTGTTGTATTAACTGTTAATAATATTTTCATATTATTTCGATATCGTATCGTTAAAATAAAATCTAAAACCTAATGGAATAACAATATAAGTATAAATACTTTTTACAGTAATTGTACTGACCCGTGGTGCGTAAGAGCCGTATAAGCTAGTTTTATTTGTCATCGTGATCGTTATCCTCTTTGAAATACAGTTCGTGTCTAAACTTCGGTATTATTCCTCCAAAATTCTGAATTGTGGCGATTGACCAGGAGCGAAACGGACGATTTACATAAATAATTCACGGAACGTGTAGCCTATCTTTGACTATAGCTACGTCCTACTTTTTATTTAAATGGCTACACCAAAGGGCAACGAGGATAGCCTCCGATGAAAGTTTGATGAGAGATCCGATATAGGGCGGTTGTAAAACGACTAAAGTTTCGACGCTCCCCGTTCACTGATTCTCCGTTTACGAACTGTGTATACGTCTAACCAAAGATGCACCCTTTGAGGGTAGAATTGTTCGATTCAAACGCCAGTTAATATTGATTTCGAGAACGAATATCAACGATCGTGGATTGAACGACTTAAATTATGCATAAATAATTACAGCCTTAATACTTTATCTATAACCAGCTGCATTAGTCTAAAATAATTAGACATAATGATCGTACACAAAATCATCGTATCGTATACGTTCAATTTTTTTTTTTTTTCTATTGCTATGTTGCATACACTTGCAACTAAAATAAAAATGCAGAAGCTACAAATAAACAGCCATTAAATTTAATCGATGTTCTACATATTTTACGCAAGAGATACAGCAAATAAAATGCTCACACTGATCCAAAACAAGAGAAAAAATTACCACTGTTCCCCGCATCGAAATATTCAGTCAAAAAAAAAAAAAAAAAAGAGAAAAAAAACTCGTTCCAAAAACTCTACAACCTCACGTGTACAGATATTTCTGGACTAGCTGCGGTGCTTCGAACGAACGACGGGGCTCATGCACGATTTCAAGCATCCGTGACGCTCGAGCAACGCGAACATCCCCGTTATCCGGGGGATGCAACGACACGACTGCCTCGAATAGTAGACACATTACGCGCGTCCTTGCTTGTCCGCGCGATTTCGAGCGCATCTGACTGTTTGCTATGTCTGAACGTGAGCTTTGTTTCAGGCAACGCATGAATTTTGCTACTTTGTCCATTCGACGCTGCCAGTTTCTCGTCGGAGAGCTAATGTAATTCTGTTTGACATCAGTGACGCCACAGTTACGTTTCGCACAATTTCCATCGCTATAGTCTAAAATACTGAAGTTGAAACGTGGATAAAAAAAAAAAATTATTCGAAACCAATTGGCCAATCGATCCGCCGAATCTTTCATTTCTCGAGCATTCGCCTCGCGCGATTAAGCGATCCAGATTTTTTTTTTTCGCCTTCGAGAATCTAATCCTCGAAACGTCCAACTGGATGGAACACGGCCAATAGAGGAAGATCTCATACATTTTCAACTAAAAAGTCTCGTATTCCCGCGGAACAGGAATACGCGGCCACGATTTATTGCCTTGGCACGAGGCGATCGTAATATCGCGGGCATCGATCAACCCTCGGCGGTCTGGGTAATTAACGTAAATCGAAAAAACGATACCTCGGAACGAGAATCGGTCGGTCTAATTAGCTGTTCTCATAGGTGACGTTAAACGATCGCGTTCCCCTGTCGAATCAATTATTTAATTGTCGAGGAATTCAACGGCGAACACTGTTACTCGAAATACGATACATCGATACGAACGTAACGAGTTACGGTATAGAGGAAATAAATTGAACAGGAATTAAAATTAACATTAATTGCCGGTGCTTTCAAACTGCACGGCGAGCGATTTTTTAAAATTTTAATTTAACGTCGCATCATAAATCGATACGTATGTCTGAAACGCGAAACTTCTCAGGAAACTAGTTCCAATCCCCACCCTCGGTTGTAGAATTCCCATCCCTCGACGCATCCATTAACCAAATCTTCAAACTCCCGCCAGAAACCACGAACAAATCTCTACATTTGCATCTTTTAATTAAACGAATACCAGATAGAGAATCTTATCAAACTTCAACTACCAAGAACCAATATTTATTTTTTCTAAAGAACCACCCCTTCATTGGTATCTCCAAACTATCGAAACCTTTCAACAGAAATCTAAATTCTGAAGAACGAATCTTGATTCAGAAGAGAAGAACCCGATTCAAAAGGCAGAGTAAAGAAACCAGATCAACAACCGTGCTGTTTGTTCAGACAAGCTTCGCGATTCGGGGCGATCTGTGGTCAGCGTCTTTGAAAACGCGTCGTAAAGGCAGCTCCCTCGACAAACAAGCTTCGGCCAGAGGCTATACAGAAACAGACCCTGCGATTCCTGTTGCTCCTAATTGAACGATCGAGCTGCTTGCGTCGCTTTCATCGTTGATTGCAACGAAGAATTTCTTCGGGCCGTGTTTTCAACCTCGCCACGTGCTCCTCTGCGCGTCTATAGGATGAAGCGAATCGCACGCACTTGGAATTAAGTCTCTCGTTTTACGATTAAATCGATGGATTCTATCGGTGAATCGGTTGTGCTAGATTTTGGATAAAGTTGGATCAGAGTCGTTCGAGATTTAACAGGTAGTTCTGGAGAGTTCGTGAATTTAGCGAGGTAATAAGGATAAGCGTATGGTCCTCTTTATGGCACGATTGAAGCTTTGGATGGGTGTTCTGGTATAGATGAACGGTAGTTGGGGATAATTAATGGCGCGAGCGGAACGTACCGCTGATGTTTCGGTATAAAAGTTGAGGAAAGTGGGTGAAACGTGGGTTAATGGTAGCCGCTGAGAATTTTAGGGTTGAAGATGCATTTTCAGTTAACTTTGAATATTAAGCGCTTTGAAAAGGGG